>JAXGGA010004026.1:0-93806 GCA_038373865.1 Uloborus plumipes | reverse complement strand
TAAAATAAAGTCCAAAACAATGAATTGACAAGATTTCCAATATACTCACCAGCTCTGGTTTTGATGACTACGGATTCAGGAATGCTGTTTCCGATCTTATTTGTAGCTCGGATCTCAATCTTGTAGTAAGTATCTGAAGCTAATCCTGTCAGTTCATAGGAAGGTTTTTCGACCCAGTTGCGGACATTGTCGTCGACGGCTTTGCCAACCTGAGCCCAACCTTTTAAGTCTCTTTCAACCTATAAAAAAGGATCATTTTGCTATTGTAGATACAGTTCCATAGTGTTGTAAAATAATATGACCATTGACAGAAGCACCCGATTAAATGAGTTTGGAGGTGGGATTATTAGTAATAATTTTCTTGACTAATAACTATCTAAAAGTTATGCGGAACATACGTAAAGTATTTCATATACTACAAGATCAGGATAATTTCAGGTCATTAAAAATACCTTGGTAATAGTTCTTTAGAATATTAAAAGCAATGCTGCGCTGATTTTTTTTGTCAACTCTGAAAAATAATTTATCTACGCAAAAAATTTTTCCTGACTCTTAAGATTTCATTTTTTCACTTCCATAACTCTGTAGAAGCGGCTTCTCTGCCAGCGTAGTATCAATGTAGGGAAACTAACCTGCATTCGTTGCTTACATGCATTGAATGTCGCTAACATCCAATTTTGTGAAAGCAAATAGCACAGCATTATAAAGCACAAATGTGCAGGAATACGCAGACACGTGTTTCGGCGGAGCAAGAAACGCCTTTTTTCCAATGCACAAAATGCGATGTAAAGACATCCAATCAAAGCTCACATTTTGTGCATTGAAAAATGTGTTTCTTGCAACGCAAAACTTATTTCGGCGTATTCCTGCGCATTTTTGCTTTTTGACTTTGTATTATTTGCTTTTTTTTTCTCAAGCCCAAAGGTATTTATATTTTCTCATGCAATTTTGTATTGAAATAAAAGTTAATTTCTAAAGTAACTGATTATAGTATTGACAGAAAACCAACCTAAAACAACCGTTACCACAATATTTATGTGGGTAGTATATCCTATTGGCCTAATGTGTTTGAAGCATAAATTAGCACCATTTTCCGTATCAAACAATCAAGACAGATAATATGAAAAATTACGTTGGACCTAATTTTGTTCTTACCTTGAAATATCTTATTTGGAAATAGAGTATGGGCTCGCCGTTGTCACTGGGAACATTCCACCTGACTTCGAATCTGTCGGGATAGTCGGAGATTGTCTCTGGTTCGGTGATGATGCTGGGTGGTTCTGGAACGGTTTCTTCAGGCATGACGTATTCCGCAGTTTTGTACGTACCTTCCCCGACAATGTTTCGTGCCGCAACGCTGAACTGATACCTGGCGCGGGGCTTTAGTTCGCTCAGAATGTAGGGAGAGTCTGAAACAAATATAGATGACATTAAAGCAGACATTTTAGTGTATGAAATCTTCTCTGTGTATAAGTGATGGGAATATGGGAGGGAAATATTTTTAAGTGTCTGTTTTACTTAAATGAATGTTTAGAAAATAATTACACGAACCATAATGAAATAAAATCGGTTCAGGAGTGTATAAAAAGCTAAAAACCGGAGATCTCCCCCCCCCACCGAAAATGCTTGTTTTTTTTTCATGTAGACAGTACATACAAGTGTCAGCTTAACAGGATGCCTTTTAACAGGATGTAGCGAAAAAATCGTTTTGGCGCAATTAGCGCACCCGTAGAAACTCAACAAAGTGTTCTTAAATTGAGGACAAAAAATGCTTTTATACAAAAACTTTTGGAAAGCTTACCTTTTGACCATTCGATGGTAATAGTGCGTTCATCGGGTTCTTCTGCTAGCTTGTACTTCATGATGTAGGCCAGGATTGGTAGACCACCTGTATTGCCTGGACCCATCAGTCGAAACGTTATCGTCGTAGACGTCACTTTGTCGAAAACTATTTGAGTGATTTGGCCAGGGGCAGCTATTACAGGAAGTAAGAACGATGAGCGGTACTGATAAACAAATCAAAGAGCTTCAAATTGAATACCTGAAATTTTAATTACTTACTTGCTTCTTCCAAGTTAATATTTATCGAATTTTCCCCTAATTTATTTCGTGCTTCACATGTGTAGACTCCGAACACTTCAAATTGGGCTCTTTTGTCAGTGTAGACCTGAAAATTTCAAGTGTTTTAAAACATTGATTTAATATTGCTTCGCAGTTAACGTGAATAGCTCACACATGTTTTACAAAAGCAGACACATTTCATAAAGTGGATTCAATTAAACTCTTTGACGATTCATATTATAAAGTAATTAAACAATTAAAAAAAATCTCAAATGTATCAAACTTAGCATGAACTGTAACTCAACTATTATACACATTTTTAAACTTTATTCATACTTTTAAACTTTGTACAAGTAAACCACTATCCTTTTGCTTTATAAAGTTTTATAACATCGAAGTCAAGGCATTAAACATATTGCAAAACTAAATTTAGGAAAGGAGTCAATTATGTTATTAGATTGTGATTAAATTTATCAACATTTTAGGAAAAATCTTCAAGTAATTGTAGACCTCAGTTCAAAAATTAATTTTTAAAGGTTTTGTTTCTTCAGATTCATTATGTTAGAACTCGACAATTTTACAAATTTAAATCGCAGTGCAATACAACATAATGTTGCCTATGTACAGAGTCAGACAACAGCATCAGAAAGAGACAAAAAGACAGTTCAAAGCAAGTTAGCCTACTTCTTTGGTATTGGACAGAAATAAAAAACTTCCTTAGCAATTTGCACGTTTTTATATCATTTTTTAAACATATTATTTTTATGAGCACTGTTATAAAGAGCAAATATCGCGCTCGTTACAAACGAGTTTTCTCGTAATGAATTTATTTTAAAGACAAGGAATAAATACACGAGAAAGACTCACCATCAGGTTGCTGTAGGATACACCACCGTACAACTTGTACCGCTGTTCATCAAGCTCGATGGGTTCGTTTTGGAACTTCCACGTCAATGTTGCATTTGGATTTGCTTCTGCTATACATGACAGATTAGCTGGATTGGCTGACCAAGCTTTCACAGTGGTTAACGGAGTAGCGCTCATATCAGGTCGGACTGAAATAGAAAAAAAAGCAGGAAGATTAACGATACAGAATAAAATTTTTCGTGTTCCTGTTTTTGCAACCATACCGGTATTCCATCATTTTATCAATTCTGATATTTGTTATAGTCGAAAACCAGAGTGAAATTGTTCAAAAGTAAGTTTTCAGAAAAACTGTACGTTTTAAGAGAAAATTAGGAGTTTCAGAGTAGAATTCTCAGATAACTGCTGTTTAGTAGCTTGACAAGGTGTAATTCATCGGATATATTATTTTGTAACTTCTTAGTTATCTTTTGGTTTTTTAAAAATAAGTTTTAACACTGATATAGAGCTTATTTCAAGTAATAATTTCGATGAATAAGTTTGTCAATTAAGTTAACATTTCCATCAGCCGTTTCCACCCTGAATCCATTGCATTTGGTAAAGATATTGCTTTTCAGGGACTGTGCATACAGTTTAGGTTTTAACCATTGTTACTGGTCCTAAACGATGTTTAATTTTAAATTAAAATATCCAATCACTTAAATTTTACTATTTCTTAAATATTTATATGTTTGTTTATACATCGTACTGCCCATATTTCTGGGTGCAACTTTAAATAATGTTTGATCCTTTTTACAAGCATTTAGGTTTTGAAGAATTGAGAAAAAATATTTTTCATACATTGCACTTCAAGATGACCCGTTTTTTCGGCTTGACCAGCAGTATTGGAGGCTTTGCAGTAGTACAATCCGTCATCAGATCGCTTGAGATTTGATATACTAAGCCTTAGAACTTTTTGGCCATTTTCTTCCACTTCTTCAACTTCGATGCGCTCTTCCTGCAACATAAAATAGAATCGGTCAGAAAATACAAAGAATTAATTTTATTAATTTTATTTTAAAATACATAATTTCATTTGATATAAGATAAGCACAAATTATAGCAATTTCTTTTTTTTTCTAGAAAAAGCTACAAACAAAAGAATAAAGTATGGGCTGAGATGTATATTCAAATAAATTAGAGAACGAAATATTAGCACGTGATCATACAGAGAAGTAGTAAAAGCACTAAAAAAGTAATAAGTGCTTTTCAGCGATAGTTTGTTCTTAGTGTTACGCAGCTATGTTAAAAATCATACGTTGCTGCAATAAACACAAAAAGGAAGTAGTTCCACTATAACAGACACGTCAGTTTTTTTACACAACAGCTCACAAAAACTAGAAATATATTAAATCTTTGTTTATTTTCTCGAACTTTATGAAGAACATGGTCCTTATTTCTATATAATGCAGTTAACTTTTGAACAGTTCCAGAAAAAATATGCAAATAACATTACTTCCTCCGTATCGGACGTATCTCGTAATCTACGTCCGTTACGAAACCGAAAAACCATCATACAAGTACTGCGTTATTTTTTTAATGGATTTTTTAACGGGTAAAACGGGGTCATATTCTTATTTACCAACCATTTCTGTAACAAGTAGACATATCTTAGTTTTCTAAAAATAACCTAGAGATTTTCGCATTTTTCTGTACATATCAATTATCACATATCACTTTTTTTCCACTTCAATTGCCCTTTGTCATTTCCAACTTGGCAAAATCATGGCACTGCTTTAACTGGGATAGCAAAACAGTGCCAATTTATGGTAATTATTTCAACAGTTTTTCGTGTAAAACATATCATTTGAGGTACTTTATGCTGATAAACATTTCGAAAAATTACATTATTTTTCAATCTTTAGAACTGAATCAGAGGTACATACATATATTTCAACACATTTTTACCTGTCCATCCTCTATGGGTTGGAATGAGTTATCCCTCCTGATGGAAAGAGATGGTTTTGGCACGCCTTCAGCTCTGCATTCCAAGAGGGCTTCTTTGGTTTCTTCTCGAGTCAAATTATCAAATTGAATAATGGTTGGAGGCACTGAAAGAATCCATAACAATAAGACATTACTTCCTGAAATGTCAAACTGCTAAAAGTCTGCTCAATAACAAATACGTGAATGAGGAATACTGGAAAAACTAAATTAGATATTGAGTGTAGACAGTTATGGCAAAATAGAATTTGGGTTCGTATTTTTATGAATTTATCATTTCCATATTAATTCTTCAAAGCAATAAAGATCAAATAGTATAACAGAAAGATTAAAAAAAACATCATGCTTATTTATGGATGCAATACTCAGTAAGAATATTGACTATAATGTTCCGATGTTCCTGTACGACTTGTTCCAAATGAACACTATTTTATATTTGTAATTCAGAGGTGATCGACGTTTGCTGTGACCACTGAACATAGAATTTTTTGTTTACAAAACATATTTTCCAAATTACTTATTTTAAATATATGTCCATATCTTCCATTATTTTTATCTTCAGAAATACAAGTAAAATAAAAGTGGATATGAAGTTTAAAAATATAATTTTCTCTCAGCAATGCCATTTGTTTGATGTACAATACCGAAATCTTTTTGAAAAGAGTCTCAAAGCTTCAATCTTATCAACAGTAGAGAATGAGGTTAATTTGTCATTAATGATATGTTGTGGCGGTATTTTATTTGTAACAAACTACATTTATGAAAATGAGAAATATATCAAAATATCTTTCCCGTCCTTTTTGTACATTACTTCCAAATGTAAAGGTATTATTAAACATGCACGTAAACATACGTTGACTGAAAGGTTAAAAATAAATAAGTACAAAAAGAGAATTTTCCATATATTTTTTTTGAGTATGGACGAATCATACAATACACAAATACCTTATTTCTTAGCACCTAAGCAGCTCTTATGTGCCCAAGAAAAGTTTAACTATTGTTAGACTCAGGCATTGAAATTTGATATTTTTTAGTAAATTCGGATGTAAAAAATCTGTAAAACCAAGCGATTATTTTATGACCGATTACTGTCATCAAAAGCTTTTTCTTCTTTTTCATTTTTAGGATAATATTGTTGGTAAGAAATTATTATTCCTTCCCCTAAGGACGTTGCTAATTTCCTATTTCGAATGATTTAAAATCATTTTCCTTCAAACCATATCTTTAAAGAGACTCACAAGAAATTAAAGCCAGTGTGTATGACTTTGAAAGAGGCTACAGTTTTCAGTTGATAATATAAGTCGCAGTTTATTTCAGAAATGCATTTTCTAGGTTTAAGAGTACGTCTTACGCAACGAAAAATATCGTATTACATCGTATACAAATTTGAATTGTACGTAAAAACGGGTACAGAAAGCATTGCTATTCAACTGTAAATGTCTTCTGCGCAATGAAATATGAGGGTTACGAAATTGAAGCCCAAGAAGTGAAGGTTCATGAGTGACAAAAGTGAAAATTAGGAGGTAACTAGTGCAATTGATACGTAAAACACCAACTAGTTTTGTGGTAACAAGATGTTGCTAGTAACGCTGATAGTTGCTTTTAGCGAGCATGAGCCAGAAAATTTCTAAATAAAATACAGACGATATGAACCCTGTTCTCGTTTCGTACAAAAAACTACCTCTTTGATTTTTGCTGTTTCAATTAATTTTCGTCACACAAGCCCAAAGATTTTAGATTAAGCAATAAATAGATAATCGATTGAATCTCGATTCATTTATTGTTTATTTTACCTTGAACTTCAACTCTGACGATTTCTGAATCTTCTCCAGCTCTGTTATTAACTTGGCACTTATATTCTCCGCCCGCATTTCTATCTACTTTGAACAGAGTCAGTTTTTCACCGTCCACTTTGAAGCCCTCAACAGTGCTGAGGTTTCGGAAATTCTGTACGGAAAGAAGAAGACATGATTCATACATTTGTATACATTTGTGTACATAATATCATAAAAATTTAGTTAAACTTATTTTTAAGTTTGGTATTTTACACAAATATTTATCCTCACTAAAGATGGGGTGTAAAAGAAAGCAAAATTTAAAAAATATATATATTACATTTGAATGTTTCATTAGTTTTTTGAAGTATAAAGTTCGTCAAACATTTTAAATCCATTTCACACTCATTATAATACGTATCCCTTTTTTTCCAGTCATCTTATACTTCCTACTTAGATAGTTTGTTTGTTTAGTTTGTTACTATTACTATCTTTACTGCTTTTATATATTGAAGGCATTTCATTAACTAAGACATGCCAAGATGTGCTCTGATGCGTTGAAAAAGACCTTATAGCTTTCGCGATTTCTCTGGATTTATCGACAATTCAGACTTTTATTTTTTCACGTAAGACTCTGGATCTTGACGTCCATTTGTGACAAAAATTAAATCCTGTATGATGAAGTAATAGAAATTCCTATTTATAATCAAATATCAAATTGTATAATAAAATCCAATTTATTTCTTTTACTGTGAAAAGAAAACTCCCAACAGTTTAGAATGGAAATTGTATTCGTTTTCTGAGCACTCTAATTAAATAGTTTAGAAGTAAAATTCTTAGCTTTGTGAATTCTTGAAAATACATAAAAATTATAATTAATGTATGAATAATAGCGTATGTGAAAGATATTAAATTTACGTTACTTCAGTGAAACAAACATACGTTACAGATTTCAGACATTTCATTTCACTTACTATTAGAAAAGTTTGTTTTTGAACATGATACTTACGGGATCAAACCATGAGTAAATAAGAGGCTCAGAGCCATCAGCTCTGCAAAATATATCTTTATCTTGTCCTTGAATGGCAATGACATCTTCGGGGAGCTCAATAATCTTTGGAGGAGCTGTAAAAGTAAAGCAATGAATGAGGTAAAGTTATTGACTCTATGTAAGAAACAAAATCCCTGTATTGTACTATGTTATAAAAACAATACAGAAGAGCACCAGAATTCTAAAGATTTGATTTTTATTACGAAATTCAGACAGTGTGACTTTTAGTGCACCTGCAGTGTTGCATAAATAACACTGGCATTACTTTTAAGAATCTAAAATTAATAGGAGAATACTTATATATTTAACTTAATAGTAAAAGATACACTAATATAAGATTTAATTGTATCTTTCATATGCATTTTTAAGTTTGAGGCGTCACAAATGTGAGATGGATTCCGTATGGCTGTACCCGACTATTCTTAAGCAACTGAAATTTTAGACTTCGAGTTTTTTTACAGATGTTTGAAGCACTAGAACAATAGCACCGCCGAAATGAATTTTCAGTGAGATATTAACGAAAGGAAACTTTCATTTGCAAAAATATTTGTACGAAATTGTTCAAGCGAATTTATCTTTTCAGCAGTTCATAGAACAGTCCTTAGAGTCAATGAGAGAAGCACTATTGATGTACAAGTCGCTTTAGTATGCAGCCCCGTCATTTGTAATTTTTTCGGAAAAAGACGCACAGATAAATGTTACTTTGGAAGCCTTTCGCTACTAAGGCTCTTATGGTGTCATCCAGGAACTTAACTTTTTTGGTTAGCCAATCTAGCAAAACTTATTCTTTCGTTCTTACTTAATTTTGTCCGGTAACCTGTTGAACGGGTCACTCAAAAATTTTTTTAATTTTTGAACCTATGCCAAAAATCCCCATTGACAAAAATACTCCATTAGCTTTTTGATGGACTTATACGGAACGTTGACAGATGTTAAAGCCACAAGAAAGAGAAAATAAAATTGAATTTATTTTTGTTACTACAAACTTTAAATTAATGTTAAGTTGGAAAACTTCAAGTTGATAAGAATTTTTATCGCCATGAAAAATCTCTCTAAATTTCATAATAATAAGCATCAAATATGGTATCAAAGATTGATTGTTGAAAATTCATTCTTGATGTTAGTACTCACTGAGAACGTTGACTGTAATGTTCCTGTACTTATTGATGCCTGTTGCAAGAACAAATGCTTCGACGGTGTAAAGGCCAGCGTCTTCAGGTGAGACAGATGAAATGACGATCCCGGATGGTGTGACCATGATTCGTTCCGATTGCACCCTCTTCTTGTTCTTCTCCCAGTTGATGGCAGGTTGAGGATTACCAATCGGTCGGCAGTTGATCCGGCCCTCTTTGCCAACCACCAAGTCTTGGACTTCAGCGCAGTCCTCAAACTTGATGTCCTCTGTGAAACAAATGATTAAATTTGTTGTTCATTTGAAGTTTTAATAGTGCATTAATATGATTCAGTTTTAATAGTCAAGTATATGTCTCAGAAGTAGACAAAGGGTTAATGATATAGTATTAAATATATTTTGAGTGGTTTTAAAGAATATTATTGGAATTTTTCAAAAACTAAAATACGACGCTTGGAAATTTGAAGAAAATTTTTGCACGTTATGAAAATGATAGAAAAAAAATTCTTTAACCAATAATTTGTGTGTTACAAAAGTTCCTTTTTTATTTTTTAAATTCCAATCCAGTTGTAATTAAGGAAGGGATTTTTGTAGGACGAAACCATAACGAAAGTACCATCTGCATAACCGGTGCTAAATCTTTGAAGAATATTTTCTATAAAAATTAAAGACAGTTCATTTACATTTGACAGAAATATTTTCTTCGTAAGAATATCTATGGCAACTTTTATAAGGTTCGTTTTATAGATTTTCCCAGAATTATCCCAAGTAGCACACTTCGTTTTTTAAAGGTTGTATGGTTATTAACGTTGTAACAACCGCTTAAAAACGTTTATAAAACATTCAAAGGTTATTTGTGCTACCTGGGATGTGTACCTCTGCAGGGAAAAACCATTTTGTTTCTTTTTCTTTCTTTTTTTTGGTAATATTCATTGCAGTTTTAGAGGAGTTGAGGAACAAATTTTTTAATTGTTAAATGCTCACCGTAAAAGTTGATTTCTACTTCTACTTCCAGCGATTTTGAGCTGCTATAAAGAGCTGTGCATCTATAAGTTCCACTTTCGTCTACTGTTGGGTTGACGAAAGACAACTTTAAGGAAGATTCACCAAACATTTTCACGCCAGGTGTGCTGGAAGGAAAAAATATATCAATTAGAATAAAGAAAAAAAAAATTACATTTTTTTCAATCAATATTGATTAACCCATTTATGCCCAGAAGCCAAAAAAACGGGACGCTTGTTAGTTACTGCATACAAAAACTGGTAATGGGTACATCATTTTACTAAAGCTGTTTTTCACAAGTTAAATAGTCCTTCTTGAGAAAACCAGTTAGAGCCACTATTTGGACTTCAGAGTTTATTTATTGACAGCTATTTTCAGACAAATCAGTCAAACAACGATCCAGCATGGGTAGCAACAGAAAGTAACGACCGAGTTTGAGACCTTTTTTTTCATAAAAGCAAACTATTTTAAAATGATTTGCTTAAAATTGATCAGAGATGCCTTCTGTAACGTTACTTTGTAAAAGTAAAGTCAAGTAAGGTCGTATTTTGCTCACATATCTGCAAAATATCCCATAAAGAGGACGTTAAATAACTTAATAAATATGGCAACGGCGAACTATTTTCAAGCCTAAAATGAATGTTAACCATTCCAAGTAAAAGTTTTAAGCAGATAAAAATTGAAAAAAATTGTTAAAAAAACTTGGGCATAAATGGGTTAAGAGCGATGAATATAAATTGTAAAGAAGTTCCTACCATACAAAGTTAAAAAAAAAAAAAACTTAATAACGACTCTAAGCTTTAATGTATATACTATAGAAGTCATTTATTGATACGAAATAATTTTAATTTAGGATTTAATTTTCCGGCGATTTAAAGGCAAATGTTATGCAAGACACCAATTGTAAGTTTTTTAAGAGCACAGTGGATGTGAACGAACAATGTGCGTATGTAATTGATGAAAATTTCGTTTGTTGTAGATCATAAAGTTTTCTGAAACTTTTTCTTGGATAAGATAGATTTTGCTTTTGAAGGAATTTGAAATAGCAAACATAATAATCATAATGACATGGGTTTTATGTGTAATTTGTCAGCATTTAAATTTTTTAATTTTTATTAATTAATTACGATTTTAGAAACACGTTAAAATGTTTACTTAATAAGCTTTTTAAAGTTACGCGATGAGATTAATTTAATCTAACTTCTTGATATTCAAAAAAAGTAAACAGCTTTGGCAGTCCATGTGCTTAGCTGTCTTAATTGGATTTAGGTTCCACAAAAGTTTGGCTCGTCCTCATTTAGTGGAGTATTTAGAATTCAATGTTTTACAAAATCATACATTACAGGATGAGGTTTCAAGTAGGCAATAAATTATTACAGCGGACTACTATTACATTAGACAAAGTGTAAATCGATGAATTTTTTTAATGCCATAAATAGAAATTGTTTTATGTGTATTTAAGCAAGAATGTAAACCGAATCTCACCCTTCGGGAATAATTTCTCCATTCGGTTTGTACCATTTCATCTCGTTGAAGCTGCCTTCATTATCTGGCTGACCTGAACAAACCAGCCCAAACGGTTTTCCTGCTGGCGTGCTTAGGTAACTTTGAGGAGGACTGATGATTAGGCGTGGCTCTGTTTCTTGACAATGTACCAGCCTCAACACTAAAGAGAAATAAATAAATTATAAGTAAGTATAGCATAATTATGTCATAATAATACAAGTTGTCTATCAGTAAGGAAAGAAACTACCTACTACATAAGTTGCAAATTGAACATAGCTCAGACATTTGTTTCAGAAGTCCGGTAAAAATTCCTGGTTTCATTAATTTTAAAATACAACATCCAAGCTTTCAACTTCAAAAGCAAGCTAAGCTTTACATATATAAGAAAAAAAAAAAAAAAAAAAAAAACTGGAAAAATAAACAAGTATTTTTGAAGCAATTTAATAATTGTTCATAATTTTAAGTTTTTATTTTTCGAAGTAGTATCCTGAATAATCACTTCAACAGTCGAACTATACTAAAGAGGTTACGGTTAATAAATATTTTTTCCTCTTTTAGAGAAAAGGTTGCTATTTTAAGAAATAGATGGCAGCACTATTCAAATTCGCTCTTATTCGAAAGAGGGAATTTGGATTTCGCAAGAAATTTTTGGATTTCGCAAAATTTCTGACGAACCGCAGACCGCAGTTCATTGCGAACTGAAACCAGGGAGTGCAAAAAGACCACTCCTTAATTTTTGACTCTCAAACTGAAAGTTTTTTTTGAGCAATGACAAACAACAAATTGCTATATGTTTCCTTTTCGGACCTCAAGCGTCGTGTAGTCTCTTTTTCAAATTAACAGTCTGCTAACGTCTCGCGTACCGGTGCTCCACCAACCCGTACGTGTTTGTCGGCCCCTTCAGGGCATGGTGACTGAATCTGCAACAGTCACCACCAAGGTGGCGAAGGAGCACACACACACGACCGCCTACACACACACATCTACCGTAATTCATTCATTGGGAAAAACATAATTTGAATTCCAGCTGTCAAAATTAAATTTTTTTTTTAACAATGCAATTTTAATGAGTCAGTCGAACACGTTCAATTAGAAATTCTGATAAAAATTATTGGTTTTAAAATATTGGTTTGTAAAATTATACGCCCCAAAAGTAAACGAACGCACTGTGAATATATATTTTTCATGTCTATTGCACTTTCGTCAATTTAAATGAGCTATATTCAAACTTTTACTAGATATTTTTTTATTTTACTGTATGTTAGCGTGCTTTCTGCAATGCATGAAAAGATTTACTGTATTATAAACAAGATAGTAAACTACATAACTTCAAGTGCAGTATAGAAATGAAAGTTCGAAATTTTCTAAAGATAATATGGCGAATTGCCATAAATTATGTGCATGAAAAAATAATTCTAAACTAAGACTTGTTCAAAATTAAGACAGGTTTCTAGGTTTAAAATAGCATTTTATACTATCGTTGTTATCTTTAAACGCTTTAAAAGCCTATTATTTTTTCTTTTAATGAGTATGAGGCGGTGAAAAGCAAAGGGATGTAAGTGGCCTGTTTAAAGTTTTGAGTAAAAAGCTTGCGCAGTTCAAACCATAAATAAGCTTTCATTAAAATGTTTTTCTAATATAGCTGAGAGTTTCTGCTACGATTTGTACTAGTTATTTCCAAAGTTTAAGTGTTGGCACTTACTGCTTTCTACTCCCAGCTGCTCCATTTTGTATATCAGTAAATATTTTTGAGATTTATTCAGAATTATAATAGATTTATTTATTTATTTTTAATTTAACTAAACATTTGAGGTTCCCAGGGGCACCAAGCCACCAGGTAACCAAAAAATTTACAACTGTTTTAATTAATATCTTATCAATTCACACATTCATGCGTCCCCCCTCATACGCGCACGCAATACGCAGACTAGAAGAATGGTATCTACAGAAATTTGTAGCTTTTGGAGCTTCTGATGAAATGTCTTCGATCCATTTTGTATGGTGGAGCAGCCACATGCATTTATGTCACAATTGTCGTAAAAAGTGAGAAGAAATTTTGTTTAGTAAATCTTAGCCATTCTTTCAAAAACAAACAATAAAAATTCAAAATCAAATGCATGAGTTTGAAAAAGAAAAAAGAGGACACTTATCTCCTTTTTGGGCCCCTTAAAAAGAGTGGTTCGGCCCTACGGTACCTACTGTTATTCAGAGTAAGGCTTCTTTGAGAAACATTTATGCGTTAGATACTATTAATGCCCACGTGAAAAAAAAGTATCTCGCTTCCAACCGGATTCAGTTCGCTGTGTAATGAAGCTCATATTATTCCATTCCTTAAAGCTGCGCCTACAAGAATTGATACAAAATCGATTGTTCTTACGTAGTTATTAACAGACACCAGCTATTTTCGTCCCCCCCCCCCCCCCGACTGCAGATTATCCTTGTAATTCGCAAGATTCCATCCAAATGAGCGCTGCTCAGCAGACATTCCAAACCTAATCACTCAACCTAACAATCAATAACCAAAGATTCTACAAGTTGATTCATGTTGCCATGCCCAACAGATCCCCGACATCACCACCAGGTTACACGCGAAACTGGAAGTCTATCGGAAATCGTGACTCCGGGTAACGAAAGGCTTAGAAAAATCCGTCGCGTGACACACGGAACATTGTTATTATCGTGCCCACCTCTTGTGCATTCTTTTTTGGAACCAATCTAAGACGTATCGTCGGTGGTGAAATCTCTAATGAGTGATCCGCTTTCGATAAGTGCAGCTTCTTTGTTGCCGTTCAGGTCACATCGTGACGTTCTAGGAAGCAGTTCCCGACCGTGACCGCTTCCAATCGCCATGGGAATCATGACAAGAGAACAGGGATTTAATGCCTTTTAACCCTTTTCCACTTCCTCACTTTTTATTTAGAAGTTAACCGGATGGCCTCACGTAATAATTACGTGTTAATGAGATGAGTGTGTTTCGTTTTCTCAACTATTTTCGGTGACGGGATTTTTTGCTCTACTGGTGTCGTTAATGATGTGCTTGCTCTTTTCGCTTATAACTGATTTTAACGCACTTGTACCACTGATTTTTCTAAGAACGTTGCTTTAGAGGCCCCGATTATCCGATCTAGTGCGGTTTTATTCTCCCCATCATCCGTGCTCGGATTATCTGACTTGTGAGTTATAACTGCAGTTTTATCTTCCCCACCTGCTCCTCTGCTCGGTAAAAATAAAAAAAAAGCTGTTGTTTTTACAATATAATACTGGCAGCAGAGGTTCCAGTTTAAAACTGTAAAAGGACAGTAATAAACTGTAAAACTGGCTATTTTAAAGTTTATTTCTGTAAAACTAGCAATTTTACAGGTTATTGCTGTAAAATCAGCAATATTACCATAGCATTCGCTGTATTATACTGTAAAAACAAGAGTATAATACTGGTAGTAGAGGTTCCACTTTAAAGCTGTAAAATGCACTGTACTAAACTGAATATTGCAATTTCAGTTTATTATTGTAAATTAGCATTTTTACAGTTTGCTGCTGTGAAATTATCTGTATTATACTGTAAAAACATCTGTTTTTACAGTGTGTTCAATGGGTAGGCCGTAGTTTCAGCATTCCATTTTGGTACATCGGCCAAGATAAAATGATGAAAAGGTATAATCCTCTCCTGTCTCCAATATTCTGTATAAATGACACAAATTAGCACGGACATAATCGGGAATTTATTGTTTTACTGCATTGTTGAATAATATATAATTGCGCTAAGAGATTTGGAAGAAAATATGCGAAAACATTTGCTATTATCAGCAAAAAACATAGCAACCAAAAGTGTTGAAAAAATTGTAAGAGATTATGAAGTATGCCAACTAATAATACGAAAAAATGCAAAAAAATCCGTGTAAAATGCACAAGCAATGCAGGCACAATAAAACATATCAAATTGAACATCTTCATAAGTTAAACATTATTTACTGGAATCAAACAAAAGTATATGATTAAACAATCCCAAATTTAGTTTTGACTCGTTGAAGTTTTTGAGCTATTAAACAAAAAAGTAAAGAAATCCTGAGGATGAAAAAAAAAAAAAAAAGCCTTGCGTGCCATACAAAACTCAGTAGACTAAAAAGCACTAAACTATTGGCAATTTAACAAAAAAAAAAAAAAAAACATCGTGAGACCGATAATTTCGGTCTATTTATTTGTGCTCTCACGCTTACGGAAGCTCGATTGAGTGGGAAGCATCAAACCAGAAAAACCTCTCACTCTGCTGCTCAAGTTTAGTACCACCATCTGCCTAACCTCTGAGCAATCGAACATCACACCTTTAATGAACACATCCGTGTGAAGCCTTCGAAAATTCGAAACAGAATTTATCTCGAGACTGCTGCAGCAGAAACAGAAGTGAAACTTCCACCTGTTGGAGTGCTCACCTGATAGACGAAACGTGACGGAAAACCTATTGTTTGAAACGTCATTAGCCCCCGCCCCAATTCATCTGAAGAGGATGCGCCGATAACCCCAAGAGAGAAGTACGACGTTTTCTTTTGTTAACTACAACTTAAATTTGAATTTGCATTCAAGATCTTGATCATCGTGTGGTTGATAATGAAATGTCTTATTAATCAATGTCGTTCAAAGGATTTTGCCGAGATTTTGCATCTTTAATGCCCTCTTAACATTCAAGACGAATACCAATTGGTTAGATTTCAAGTGAATGAGAAGAACATATCTTGGATCAAAGAATGCAATTTGATTCTATAAAGAACGTGCTCGGCTGTGACTCAAACATGTTATTGACTAGAGGAACGTCTGAAACTCTAATCACGTTAAGAATCTCTTAAAAGAAAGTAGTACACTTAACACAGGAAATTATGACTGTTTTAGCGATAATAATAGACTAGCTATCAGCTAGATGTAAGAATTATTTTGAAATGAGGCAGTGAGAAGCTAAAGGATGTAAGTGGACTTTTTTCTACGTTTTGAGCAAAACCCTTGCAATGTTCAAAAAGTACACTGCAAAAAATGAACCGCTGTTTTTGCAGTGTCTTACTGGCAGCCGAGGATCCATTTTAAAACTAAAATGCACAGTAATGAACTGTAAAACAAGCCATTTTGCAGTTTCTTACTGTAAAGTTAGAAGTTTTACAGTTTATTGCCGTAAAATTTATCTGCATTGTACTATTAAAACAACAGTACAATACTGGCAGCAGAGGTTACATTTTAAAACTGTAAAATGTACGGTAATAACTAAATTAACAATTTAACAGTTTATTGCCGTAAAATTAGCAATTTTTACAGTTTATTACTATAAAATTAGCTGTATTATACTGTAAAAACAACATTCATTTTTTACAGTGTAGGTGGACTTTCACAGAAAATATTTACTGAATCCAGCTGTATAGTAGCACCTGCCAGGTCTATTGTACAGCAGCCTTGATAGTTTCTAAGTTTTTCGCTTTTATTTTTAAATATATAATGGAGCCAGCTTAATGGAATAGCCATTTTGTCACGAAATAATATTCTAATAAACGGGATATTTCATTATCCGGGATCAAAATAATGCATTACAATTGTTTGGTACATTGAAACTGTATTATATTAAGCGGGATATTCTTTTAACCGATATTCTAATAAGCGGGCTCTACTGTACTATTATAATTGAGATAAAATATAACTAAAACAATAATAATGGTACGTAGAATAATTATATGTAATTTACAGTAAAATATAGGCAAATCATGAACGTCCCACACATACATCAGGTTAAATTTTATATCAAATTATGTTTACATGAAAGTCTTAAAGATATTCTATTGTTTCTATCTGTCATTAAGAAATCACTTCCGATGTAATGTAGTAATTAGAGATGATTTGCAATTGATAAGATCCCATCATTTGCAAGCAAGATTAATAAAATAAATGCGCAAAAAACATTAAAACTATTTACAAAATAGTTGTAATCTTTTGACTATAAATAGCTACTTTTATCTCGGACTCAATCGCCATTTACTACAAAAGTTGAAGTCAGTTGTTATATCGAGGAATGTTTTTCAATATTATGTCTTACATTATGCATGGTATCGATTTTATCTATCTCATTAATAACATTAACTTTCAACCGAGTTAGAATAAAAATTTCTTTATGTGTAATTTCTATGCAAGCACGAGAAATATTTTAATGCGAGAAAACTTACTTTAAAACAATTCCAATAAAGTTGGTTTCGCCAAAATGAAAACGAACTACTGAAATTATGGGAAAATTGTGCATTTTCATTTCGAGTGGTAATAGTATTCTTGAACACTAAAACCCGGAAAGTTCAGCATAATAGGGCCCTTTATTGCCAATTATCTGTTAGTGGCGACAAAAAGAAGCATTAGGCGAACGTGATATTAGCAGCTATAAAATCAGCGGCTCTAACAATAGAAGGCAAAATGCCATCGTCATCTAAGATCAAAGAATAAATGGCAATAAAATACTTTCGGGGGTAAAGAACATACTATTCTAAATTGCACTTTTTTGTTTCTTGATTGTTATTTAAATTCCTCATTCTCAGTAAAATTACTTCTCCACGATTGTAATTTCGAGTTCCAGTATCTTTACGTAAAATTTTTTAAGCAACTATGGCGCTCGTTTCAGAACTTTTTGTTTGTTCAAACTTATGCGGTCTTTGATGTGCTATTATTTCAAAGAATCGTAAAGCTATTTATATTAGAAAGAATAGCTAACTGATTGTTTTTTTTTTAAGTAATCATTTATTTTCACGAAACTGAAATTAGTTTAAATTTTAAATGTTGTTTTGAATTGCCTTCACTATTATTGCATGCACAATTTATAAGATATTTTTAGCCTGTGCTGCCAAATGAGTTTTTTGAAGTTCTTCGAATAGCATTATGAGGTTTTAATAATTACTATCATTTTTTCTAAATAACTAGAAGCCGGGTTTTAAGCTTAAGAATACTATTATACAAGAGAATAATAGGTATTAGTGTTTAAAAAAGTAATGTAAATATTTTGTTGAATTCTGAAAACCGAATAACATTCCACCAAGGGGTACATATATTAACTTACTTCAGGCGTTACTCTTGTGGTCAAACGTACTTTTTTTGAATGTCTTTCCAATTTTATTTAATTTTTTTCGTGTATTTTCTTTAAAAACTTTTTTTGGTTTTTGGCAAAAGATATATAGTGCCAATGTTCCATTGCTATTGGTATAATATGGGTTTAATATATTTATTCTTGACTATTTTTTTATGCGATTATAATTTTGATCCAACGAAGTAAGGCATAATACAAATTTTACTGCTAAAAATGCCGTCATTTTCGAAATAGTGTCTTTTACTGATAGAAGTTAGAAGAAATGTTTCCAATTTTAACAATTTATTTTAAGTGAATAGATAAAAATATAGTGTGTAAAATCACAAGATTTATCAATTGTTTTAAGAGGAAATATTTCTTCGATTTGCAATCGAAAAAGCAATTACTCACAATGAAAGCATAAGTATGACAATGTTTTCCTTTACTATGATGAATAAAGTACTCATTACGCAATATTCATAAAGTCTTTAACATGTTTATTAGAAAATTGTTTATTAAAGTTTATCACAAGGTGGCAAATATTTAAATGAACAATGTAGATCATTTAGCACAAAAATGTCAGTATTTTTTTGGAATTTATTTGCTTTCTAGGAGAAAGGAGCAAATATTTCATTTTATGCTGAATCAACAATACATATAAAAGTACCACTCGAAAGCAGAAAATCAGGAATTGAAAGCAACCAAGAAATATTCAAATAGGAAAAACATATATTCGCTTAATTGGAAAAATTTAACCAAATAACAAATTTCAACCATGTTTGAGTTTTAAATTGAATTCGGTTAACGCACAAAATGCCTGTGATACAAAGAAGCTGGTTAGACTGACGAAAAGACTATCCCAACGCCGGTATTTACATACCGCGATCTAAAAACGGACTTGATGCAATGGTATATCTATACTAACTTTTGGGCTCTTAAAAATCCTTGGAAGAGAGGATTTTTGAAAGCGAGTGTGTTAGTAAAATATAATATTTCTAGAAGTTCAATTATTTTTTAATTCCCCACTTCTTCTATGCAATCAGTCTCCCCCCTCCCTCTCTTACTCCTAAAATGAATAAGAAAATATTTAGTTTCAAAATTAAAAAAATATATCTTAAAAATATTTAAACAAGTTCTTTCCATCGTCACTCATAGTGCGAAGAGCTCGGAAAAATTCGGGCTTAGAGGTCCATCCGGTACTCATTGCAACTGATCTTGGACAATACTTCAATCCATCTGAAACTTCGGCCCAAACTACCTTTTCTTTGCACGAGAAATGGTCTAAAACCCTACCGACAAAAATGTTGAACAGAAATTTAATACTTTTTCTCGAAATATAAGCACGAAAAAGATCAAATCTGTCGATTTGATAGGCACACGGATTTCTATACAGTAGAATAATCCCGAATAGATCAAAATAGGGCAATAAAACCCATAATAAAACGCGAGCTTTTCAGAAATAGCCCAACCTGGATGCAGGCTTTGTGAGGATGATGGCGATAAAAAATTACCACGAACTTGAGATACAAGCCAAAAATTAACCACAAACGAACAATGGGCGGAGGTTGGAACTGGGATGCGCGCAACCCCCGAAGAGCAGTAAAAAATAAAAATAAAAAATAAAAACCCTGCCGGTAGCTTCCTTGCTGAGAGAGATAATGGTCTGCTACCTGCTGAGGATCTTTTGTTTCGTTTCGTTTTTTTTCTTTTTCTTCCCCCGTTCTGTTTTATGTTGGTGGGGCCGCGTGAGAACTCTGAGGAATATGGAAGCCAGAGGTCAAGGGCGGGGAAAGACACACCTCATGGATTTTCTTCTTCACTTCATTTCCACCTCTCGTCGTGCACCTGCTGTTTCGGTACAGAAGTGGATGTACGTAATAATAAAAAACAAAAATAAATAAAAAATAAGAAATTGAATCCGTGAAGAATGTTTGGCCGAAAACGTGCCTACGCGTTTCAGGGCATAAATCATCCAGGAGAAAGTAAAGGGGTAACTCGGATGAAGCTGTATACAATGATGTGCTATTACTAACAAAGGAATTACTTTTAAAAGCGCATTAGAAAAACATTAATATGCTGTTGCACGGAGGCAGATCGATTTAAATTAGTATCTCATTCTAGTTTAAAGCTCATATTTAGGTTGTTAAAGAATGCTGCGCAAAGGCTCATTGTATAATAACAAGCTTATTACTGAGCTATGCATTAATGCAATAAAGTTAATTGAAAGCTTCAATTTAAAATTGTCTTGAGTAACTTCCATTCCTTAATTTGCTTTTACGACCTTTCATGACTTTTAACTTAGACTCCAAATAATGCACAGACTTTGGTCCGGCGTAAAAATTGCTTTTGTCAAAATAATGTTATTCGGATTGTAATTCAAAATATGCCTCTTTTGTAACATTGCGAACATTTCCTTATGAAAATAGTAATTATGATAAAAGGTAAACTAGACAGAATCGTTGTAGAATAAGTGAATCATATTACTTTAAAAGTCTTAAAAGAAAAATCTATTAATATCCAATAACGATTTCTGTACTATAATAGAACTTCTCTTAATTGGCTGTTTTTAGTTAAAAAAAACTATTAAAGACCCACAGCCAAGCGAACTTTTGTTCGGGTATTATATTCTGCACTATTTTTCAGATTTCATTTGGGGAGTTTCTCCGGAGAAACTCTATATGTTTACTACTAGAAATAAACCATGATTTTAAAAATTTCCAAGGCATTCGATTTTCTATCACAACAAAGTTTCTCTTTTCCTGAAATGTGATAAGTGTACAAAGAGGATAATTGCAGTTACTTTTTTTCCCATTCAAAAATAGCTCTTTCTTGTTAAAATTTACCCGTTTTTTTATTCTCCAAAGAAACACGTGCAGCATAATAGAAGCAAAAGGCAAAAGATAAAAATTTAAAAATAAAGTGAACTCCTGATTACCAGCGGTTCGGATTATCCACGGGTCCTTCACTTTTTTTTTACGGTGATGGTTTACTAATTTCTGAAAACTGCTTTTCTTCTCGTAAGTATTTTTAATTCCACCTTGAAAATCGGATCACAAAGTATACTGCCTGTTGCGTGTATAGTAACAAGATTTAAGAAGCAGATTCTTGATTCTTCAAAACAGAAAATGAAACAATAATGAAAATAATAAGTCAGCTTTTTATCATCATGCTGATTTTACTATGCAAATCATCAAAATAGTTCCGAGATGGATAATTTTCTGGAAGACAGGTGAAAATAATTAAAGTTATCTCTCTGTAGGTTTAAACAGGTTAAACTTAACTAAACAGGATCACGATAGCCTGAATATTGCATACGTGAGCAACATTTCTTCGATCATTGCATTCATGAAGAAGAGAAAGAATAGATTTTTCTCCCCTCGACGTGAGTTAAAAAAATGTTTCACGTCTCAGACAAGAGTTCCTTACACATTCTTAGAAAAACAAAAGAAATAAATTGAAACAAGGGTTAAGTAGTACCTGCTTGGAAAAAAGGAACTGTTTAACCCAGTTAAAAATCGCCCAAAGAACAATGACATAATTTACTCAGGAGTATAAAAAAGATTTTTTCTTTTTTTTTTTTGAAAAATAGGTTTTCACGAAAGAACTTTCTCCTCGTTAACCAACGAAAACAATGTAAAACAATATCTTCCTCTCAGGCAAAGAACTCGATACAATGTCGGTAACTTTACGTAATTTTTCTTTCAACTTGGCACAAAAAAAAAAAAAAAGAAGAAAAAAAAAAAAAAGATTTGTAAGACCTTCTTCAACAGTGCAGTATGTATAGATATATTCACCAAGGTCTAATAGGATTTGCAGCATGCTTCGAAATTTTTGCCGCTCTTCTAAAAGGGATTATGCGCTACGGTGGGTTGGCAGCGATCTTCTAGAATTTTTTATTATTTTTTCCCTTTTCTCTCAACCAAGCCATTACTTGCTGTTTTTCTTTGTTTACAGAAAAAGACAGCGTAATGGTCGCTTCCGTTGTGACAGCCCTTTGAAAAATAGATCACATACTATGGCATGGAGCTCAAGAGTTTTTTGAGTTCATGTTTTATTTCGCGTAACGGTGTTATGTTACAGGTGTGTAAGAATTTAACAGTTTAAAAAAGGTTAAAGAATTTAATCGATATCAGTTTTCTTGAAGAATGTGGTAAAATGCAGAAAATACTGCGGTGAAAATTCACTATATATTTTAAAGATCAAGCTTTTTGTTTCGAGAGAATAATTTAAAAGACAAACCAGATGAAGCAGAAGATAGTTTAACTTAAAGGATCTAGCAGTAATGCCTAATAACTCATTTGAAGCAGTTATTGCAATATAAAATAGAAGTTTATGGGAGCAAGGTCAGGAAAGTGATCTAATTATTCCAGAATTTGAATGACGTTCAGAGATGATAATTACCGAGATTGCAGAAGAAACTCATCCTAGAAGTTAGCCAAAAATCTGGAAGAATCTTTCACATCATTACATTTCGTTTCATTTCCTTTTTACCAAATTCATTTCTTCGTTTTTCTTAAGGTGCTTACATGCCCAAATAGAGGAGCTGACGGATATTTAGGTTTTCGGTTAAAAAACGTATGATTAGGAAATTCACAAAGATAATCTTTTTTGCTGCTAACTTTCATTAAAAATCAGACTTATGCTGAAAAAACGTAATCAAGCGAAGCATTTACTTATTTTTCCCCCAGTGGTAGTTTTCCCTTCTACTCACCAATTCCAATCCGCTGTAGTGAACATCGCAGCAGCAAAAGGCACTCGCTTCCAGAAAAGCGAATCAACAAGAAGCTTCCTGTCCTACAGCAATATAGCCCAAGGTAAGAGGGGAGTTCTCGCGAGTGCTAATTAACGGAACGTTCCAAACGCCCCACTGGTTGTTTTTTACCAGTAGCTGCCGCCAAGAATCGGAAGATTGAATAAAATTGTCAAGGAAAGGGTTCCTGGGGCCTTTTTTTTCCTTTTGGTCATCAAACATTTTTTTTACACGACTTCCATCCGTCATGAAATGGATTTTACCACTTCATAAGTATTCATTCATCTGTAGGTAGGTTATTAAAAACCAGTTCAGCATTTTTTTTGGGGGGGGGGGGGGTGCAGCCGACGAAGGTACAAAAAAGCGTGTGTAATGAATTCTTTGAATTTTTTTTAGAAAGTTTTATATGCATAACTGAATGAATAAAATTATTTAAAAAAATTCTTATGATTTTTTTTTTCTTTCGGAAAGCTATAGACATAGCTACAATTGATCGATATATTTCTGTCAGTTTGCCCCTTTTTACCAATGTCGGAATCAAAATTGCCAAAATCATAAATTCTATGTAGGAGAGGAGGGAGCTTCTAGCTCTTTTTTCGGTTCCTGATCCGTATTAAAAAAACAAACAGAGTCATACTCAACCGATTAAACCACGTGTAGTGATAGAAACGGGGGACTCTGGAGCGGTATAAAATGAAACGTAGAGCAGACACATATTCTCAAAGTTGTTTGAGAGGCTAATTACCCTCATTACCTTGTCAGTATAATCACTCCAAGACCAGAAATCGGCATACGTTGACAAGCTCGGTAGATTGCACAGGTGTTCTTATTCATTAAACTTATAGCTCTTTTTCAAGAGTAAATCAGATTTAGCTGAAGTAAGTGCAAATGCATTAGTTACATTTCTTTTGTAAAAGAAATACAATTTATACATTTCGTAATCACGGATTTAGCTGAAATTCTATAATGATTTCATTGTATTTCATTTCGTTGGTACGCTCTTCTATTTTAAAAAAAATCAGTCCGCAGTTTCATTGATTTGTTAGCTAAGAACTTATATCACGGACTTCTATGTGGCTAAATGAAAATCAGAAAAATTGAAGCTAAAGATTCGTCGTAAAATAAGCTTCTAATTTAGCATTTATGCTTTCAAATTACTTAAGATGCGGATCTTCATACTCATAAAATTTAATACGTAGCCGTTTTCAAAACAACTCCTTTTCATTATAACATGTTCGTCATAATTTTGTTGTTAATTCCCAGAGACGTATTTTGGTGATGATAAAACGCAAATGGCCACAAGAAATTGATTTTATTTTTAAATTGTCAAATTTTTAAATTTTACTTATTGCAATTAGAATTTCAATTCAAAAGTTGCTCTCGACGATGTTCTAGCGCAACACTTCAAAAACAAATTCACCGGAAAGCATCGTTAAATCTTAAAGTACTTTTTGAAGTGTCAAATGAAAGAAGTAAAATTTTAGTTAACAATATTACTTACAGTGAACTTTAAAAAATTGAGAAGGGAAAGAAAGAAAGTGATTATTCTAAGTTGACACTAACAAAAATAATTGCAAAAAAAAGCAGGAAGCTTGTGGTAGAAAATGAATATAGTATTCTTTTTGCAGTATAAATGACGTATCGCGTTAATACAAAAGTACTAATTCATCAACTTTTCAGGGTGCTAAAAAATAATTTTATGTGACGTACTTCTAAAATCTTCTGCATCACATGTGAAGTAGAAGTAAAAGAAAAAGCATTGATTCTAAAAAATACAACGAAGTTATGAAGTGTATGAAATTTATGTCGAGGCACTTGAACTGGGTTATGGCGACAGCTAAGTTGTCAAGGCCAAAAACAGTCCCTTCATATATCTATAAACACTAGTGCTGATCGTCTATAACGTTGACTCTTGCACCATAAATAATTTAGACCCTGGGATGACGTTTTGGCAGAGTTTGATCCGCCATGTGTACCACTTTTACCAACTTTCTGGATTTCTTCCTAATATTAATAATCATAAGACTTTACTCACCAGAGCGCCTCTTGGAAATTTCACTTGGATAATTAAAGTAACTCTCCTTACTGTAGACCATGAAACAGGAATACGCTTCTCTCTAAACTCTAATGGGCACAAATCAATAGCATTTGGATTTGCACGGAGGAAAAATTATTACAATACGAGAAATTGAATCTCGTCTTTAAGAGTTCGCCATATGATTAAAAATTGATTCAGCTTCTTCGGCAGCACAAACCCAATCATTAGATTTGTAATAAACTTCCCGACTCGAAATTCTCGCGAACCCCTTTCGAAAATTTCATCCGCATCTCGAATCAACAGGAAGCGTGTCCCCTCCCCTTGGAGCAGCCCCGAGGTTAAAAGAGAGTTAGGGAGAGCTAATTAACGAGGTCCCCGCCAGCCTTTGATGAGCGCTGGGATCTTAGGAAGAGTGCAAGGCTGTAGCAATGCTACTTTGTTGACCTTCTGATTTCGTTTTCAGCAACAGCTGACGTCATTCAGATGGAACCGAAAACTAACAGTGTAACTAAATAACAGACGTGAGGGAAGTAACATTTGAATAAATTTGCTGTCCGGCTAGACGGAATGTAGAAATTCTTTGATGTTTGAATTGAACTCTATTGCTTGATTAGTAGCTAGTACGTTGTACATGTCGAGATGACAATGACAGAAGAATGTTCGAGTACTTTTATGTTAACAAAAGCTTTTTATTTCAAACTAGATAAATTTATTTTATTTAACATTTCAATTGCATTTGTTTTGTTTCCATCTATAGGCAGACATCTTCTCTTTATATTAAGATGTTGACATAAGCGCCAATTTCTTCCATTGACCCTAATATAGCACCACAGTGAATTTCCCCCATCCACTCAGTAATATTTCGAAAACTAAATGCCGGCAATGTTTGTCAAGTAGTTTCGAGGATGCTGTAAAATTTTTCGCGATAAATATTTTGTTTCAGTTTGTAAATATTGTTTTTTCATCTTGTTTTAGAAAAACTCCTTTTGCTAACACAAGATGCAAATCTGGATTAGAATATCTTGGAGATGTGAATATCTTTTCTATCATAAGATTTAATATTTTTTTTTCACTGAAAGCATGCAGTACAACTAATTTTTCAGTCCATGGAGTGCAAGCTGAATCTTTTCTGTTAATCTCCAAACTGCATTTCTTTCTTTTTACTCTTCTGTAGCATCCGTAGAATATCATTCTCTTAATAACACTTGTCTTTCTTTTCCGTTCTACCGCATTATAGCCGACCAAAATAACAGTAAGTTATCAAAAATGCTGCTTTATGACCTATCGCTTAGCGGTGACAATAGTGGCTCATTTCAAGCAAATATAGGAAAAGGATTAACTTCTAACTGATTGATTTTTTAACAATGCAATACATGAAAAAGGTTTACAGTGGTTGACCTCCGCAGTGCGTATTAATAATATGGCGTTTAAGTTCGGAAATTCTCTTCTAAATTGGGAAATTTTAATTTTTTTCTTACTGGTTATATCATTTATACGCCTCCATGCATAAGTTATATGAACTACCTTTGTGCCAATACTGTGGCAAGAAAAAGCATTAAATTCAGATTTTTGACGAATAAGTATTCGGTCTCTTCAATTTTTTGAGATGTGCCACTATTGCTGCTAGAGAGCGATATGAATTATTCCAAAGTGATGGTTATTTATTCCCAATATCGGAAAAAACTTCAGATACTAGAATTCTGATGTTGCATTCTCCCTTTGCGTAAGTTATACATCCATACCTATACCCTAGAATTTAATTTTCATAGATGTTGAACTTTTCTCCAGAAATCAAAGGTTTGTGACTCGCTGAATCAATACTCACTTTCGCATTCAAACTGTTGCCTCATTAGGTTTGAGTGCTAAGCGAATGTAACATGGCATCTCTTCAGAGATAAAAAAACATCGACATCCACACATCGGCAGCAATTAGCTTGCGAGAGTTCAAGCCGTTATGTGCGAAAAAGCTCCATCTTAAAGTGCAGTTTCTTGGGAAAGAACAATGCAAACAAAACACTAAAACCCGGCAAGACTCTTCCACCTAATTTGAAACCCATTCAATGGCTACCCCCGCTCCTGCAAAAAGATCCATTCCGCATTGGTATCACGTCCAAGTTCTGGATGTTACACGGCAGAAGACGATGGCGGGGGCTTATATGAGCAGGGGAATGTATGCCACTCACGCAGTGCCAGAACCAGCAATTGGGCAGGTGGCCGCCATAATGGAAAGTAAAGAAAAGAGATAAAAAGCGAGAGAATTTTTGCTTTTACGATGGCTCGAGATTCATTAAGTCAAAGTTTTCCTTCTTTCTATACTCTGGACCTTTGCTGAATTTGTTTTATTCCCGAATCATAGGAGGGAGCTCCTGTTATTTGTAGATTTCTTTTCGCTTCTACCTCGCGAGGCGTAATTTAAGAAGCCATGATTCGATTTTCATTCGATTTCGAAAGGCAGGTCTGGATTGGTTTTTCCATCTGCCGGATATGGATGCACACTTTGGACAAAACTTGGAGATTGGTATAAGTGATCATACCTTGCAGTTTTTTTTAAGAACTACAGAATTCAAGTTTTTGTAAGAAATCTAATTCCTTGACTGTTTTTTCAACAAGTCTAAACTATCAGTTATATTTCTTTTAAAAAATTATTTTCCACGGTTTTATTCATTGATATAAAATTCATTTCTAACATAAAAATTGCAAAAAAAATTTTCATCGTATAATCATCAGTGTCTTCAGCTTTCTAAGTAAAAAGTATATAAATTAAATTCATATAAAAACTCCTTCCATTCCAAACTAGTTGCTACATTCTAATTACTTTTGTAATGGTTACTCATACTGAGAATGTTATGATTTTATTTGAAAATTTTTTAGATACTTTAGGGTGCTTTGCTTATGCTACTAGTTAACAACTTTTATTTACCAAGCAATCTCTCCCTCCTTTTATCAATATCAAATTAGTCAAAACCCTGAGTTTTCACTCTTTAGCCACGCCCATCATTTTCGAAGGACTCTACCATCAGTACACCAGAAAGATCAGTTTACTTTAATAAAGTTTCCATTCATTAGCTAGAAGATAGTTTTATGCGATTACTGCTGGAAGAAACCTTAGAAAATGGGATGTTGTTTAAAAATATGTGGTGAACACTGGATTTTGAAACTAAATTAGCAATGATTTAAAGTGAGAAAAAGGTAATGCTTGGTAAGTAAATGTGGTTGATTGATAGCATATAGCATCCTAAAACCTAAGAAATGTTTAAACAAATCACAAGATCATCAGCTTGTAGTTTAAAAGTATTTAAATACAGTAACTAATTTGAGAGAAAACTTTCGACCTATATGAAGCGATTAACTTGGGAGGAAGATAGTATTTAAAACCCTTTTGATAGTTTCATTTTAACTATGAACACATTCACCTGATTATATTTTTCAAAATATGAGTTCTAATGAGACAGATGATAGCTATTTCAACAGCAGTCTTGCGATAATAAGATAAGAATTCAGCTGGAAACATAATTTACTCAGAATTAGAAATTAAAAATCTTCAGTTTTCGTAACAGTGTTTTAAATCATAATCCAAACGAATTAAAAATTCACTGTAAAAAATGTGTATAAAAATAAATAAATAAATAATTATTAAAATAAATTAAAAAAATGAAGAAATAAATCTAAAAATAATCAAGAATGAAAAACAACTTAAATAAAGGAGAATTAATATTAATTTATTCAAATAAATGTATAGTGTTTCATGAATAGCTACTGTGTATTAAAGCAACAAATCTTACAATGAAAAGCGAACGTAATATAGACCCACTACCAATATCATCTCTCCCAGAATTGGCTATAATAATAATTACAATCTCCCCACAAGCGCCAAACAAGGGTGGGGACTATCGGGAACTGAATTCTTTTTCATTCCATCATCACTGTAGAATGATGAAAAAAAGGCCCTTCGGGAATTTATGAGGGTAGGGGACTATTTGATGTATCACGAATACCGAAACATTATTAGGTTTAAAACCCCCCGCCGCCCCATTTCTGTGAGTACGGGAATGCCGCCAAAGGTCAGGTTGTACTTGTTACAGTCGCAGTTACAAGCTTGATCGGAATGAAGGAATAAGTGCTGCCGAAATATGAAAAATATGTCGAATGAATTATGGTTGTACAATTGATTGTTTCCATGACGATGCACAGCAGGGGATAATGAATGAGAAAGTTGAGTAACGAAATGAAAAAGTGAACATAAAAGATCAATTAGTTTTTACTATTTTTGGGAATGACATTACTTTTGAGTTAATACCAAAAAATTTTTTTATCCTCACTAAAACTAATTGGATTGAAAGGGACAAGGGAGGGAAAGTGGAATGGAGACTGGTTAATGTTAAGTTTGAAAACTAGTATAGAAATCAGTGTAAATCGAAAATAAATATTAGATACTAAATTTGTAGATTAGCAATGATGTATAACGCATAGGATACAGAAATAATATTTTTAAACAAAAAGAAGATAAATCAGAATCATAACCCACATAATATAATTCTGTATTTTTAGTCGTATACTGTTTAGTTTAAGATACTGCTTCTTTTTAATGATTGAACTTTGAATCTGCGGCATCTATTTATGTCATTATTATTCGGTTTTGTTAACAGCATTGAAAGATGACACTATGATAAATTGCGGTTAGTATGCATTAATTGTCACAGTGTTATGGTATTATCCAAATAAAATCATACACAATTTCTGATAGCCAAATGCAAAAAAGTAAACTTAATGAAACTGCTGAAAATTGACGTCAATCACTACTCACATCACATTTGCAAACAGTCTTCTAAAATGTCTTAGCATTTTCAAAATTAGTTTTAAGAACTTTCCCACGCTACTCTATTTTGTAGTTTCATGATTTAACTTCATGGCCTTTATAATAGCAGCACTGGTTTGTCTCTTCTTTTCGTATCACACACACATACACACACAAGTATTTATATAGCTGTCTCAAAAGTGACGAGCTTGCTTAAATTAAAGACGCTTTAGTATTGAAAAATAATGTTCGGTAACGAAAACAAATGTTTATGCTAAATTATTTTAAAAAGTCATAGAAAGGCGCATTAATACTCCAACACAAACACTAACACCGAGTGAAATTACGTGTAGTGCGTTATAATACACACAGAAAAAAAAAAAAAAAATGTTGTTTTTACGGCATAATACTGGCAGCCAAGGTTCCAATTCAAAACTGTAAAATGAACAGTAATAAACCATAAAACTAGTAATTTTACAGTTTCTTACAGTAGAGTTAGCAATTTTAGTTTCTTACTGTAAAGTTAGCAATTTTACAGTTTATTGATGTAAAATTTAGCTGTATTGTACTGTAAAAACATCAGAATAATACAGGCAGCAGAGGTTCCAGTTTAAAACAGTAAAATGTACGGTAGTAAACTAAAATTAGCAACTTTATTGTTTATCACTGTAAAATTAGCAATTTTACAGTTTAGTACTGAAAAATTAGAAATTTTACAGCTTATTATTGTAAAATTCGCAATTTTTACAGTTTATCACTATAAATTAGCTGTATTGTACTGTAGAAACAACATACATTTTTTACAGTGCACCATTAGCTAATCGTACCTTAGCATCATTTGATGCTAGGTACGCTCCTTCCAGTTGCTCCTCGATTTCATACTTAGTAGACTTATTTCATACATCTAGCAGTCTAGATCATTCAAGAAACAATGCGTTTCAGGCGTTAGAAATTTCCTTATAGAGACCCTTTCAAGTTTTATCAAAATATTTGTCGCCAAGCTCTTTGTATGACGATTTTCCATAAAAATAATTCTGTAGAAGCTGCTTCTTTGCCAACGCAGTATCAATGCAGTGAAAGCAACCTGTACTTGCCACTTAAATTTACTCTTAAGACAGTCTTCTCATATTCTGTCTTGACATAAGTTTTTTGCTGTCTTTTATGTTCTGGGTAAATGAGGCTTTTTAATCAGGTCCTCTATAGGGTGTTTTTTTTTTTTGGGGGGGGGGATGTCCTGCACGCAGACGGCAATAGTTAAGAGCGTCGAATTCGGTTGGTGTGATCATTAATATGTTTTATGCGTATTTTAAAATTACGTAGGAGATCGATAAAAAAAAAGGAAAAAAAATCAGGAGTCCAGGCTCTCGATTCTTTTAGAAGCGACCTTCTTTATGATTAACTAAAAAAATACCTTTCTTATTTTTAAAGACAAACCATTACGATGTTTTAAGTGCTCTGTTCAATCAGTTGTGAAATCTCTTGCTTTATTCGAATTGCTCTGCCCAAATATTAAAAAAAAAAAAAGTGTAGCAATGCCCACATAGTTGAATATATATTTGTAAAAGATAAACTCAAAGAACAAGAACAGGAGAAAAAACGATTTGGGGGAAAAATTCCTTGCTGTGTGAAAAAGAAACGATGCATTTAGTACAGAATGAGAGCAATAGATGGCGTTAGTACATCAGCACTAAACTTTCTTCTCACGCATTAAAATTTAAATTATGAGAATTCAATATCGGGTTCATTAATTGCACGATTAATTAAACAAGGAAAGCGTAGTATGGTGATTAAACTCATTGAAAAAATTGATTTATTGATTAGTTTTATTCATGCTAAGAAAGTTTGAAAGTTCCTGTCGTCTTGAATTAATCATTGTAAAATAGGAAAACTCATAATAAAAATGTCCAACTTATTCTCAATGAGTATTTGATGCAAAAAAAAAAAAAAAAATTAGAATCTTTAAAATTATGGTTATACGATGGTTTTTGAGGAAAATTAATCAAAAATAAAACAGATTGTTCAATGAAAAAATAAAAAATGTTGGAAAAATAAATAAAAATAATTAATTTATAATTAAAATAATTATTGAATAATTAAAATAAATAACAATTGATAGATTCATAATTTATGCTGTCAGTTGATTAACAAATTTTCGCTAGAACATTTCCATGCAATAACTTTCGAACCAATAATTTTTAGACCAAAAATGCACAATTTACGAAATTAAAAAACTGCGTTTAAAATGCAAGTTAAACAGTAAATGTAAAGCTGCCTCACACAGTCAATTTTAGATTTATTTGCTCAGTCGCACGGCTGATTCCCCACACTAGTTGGGTAGATCCAGGTCTAGGGTTTTTAATTCCTTATTTGTTCATTAATGCTGCACACACTGACGGTTTAAAAGCAAGAGTTTTGATTTGAATAAACTATCACAAGTCGAAGAAAAATACCTTTTGTTTCTAAATGAAACCATTTTCTGAAAGCTTCTTGGACTCTACTAGGAATAACGAAAAATTTGAAATGAAAACCTTTCTCTCCTATATATAGATATTTATTCAGCTTTTATAGCACTTAGTGATTTTATTGTGAAACCTTTCCTTTCATTTTGTGGCGCCTGGTAGACTATTAATGGTGACCTTAATCTCTAATATGGAAAAATATACCTAAATAGATGCGCAGAATCTGAGATGCCGTGGTAATTAAGCCCTGCTCTACTTATGATAAAGAAAGAGTTTTTCCTTCTACGTATTTCTCTTAATCTCACGGTGGTGTAGGCAGAAATGAGATGCAAAACTGAACATGAAAAGCGTGCGGCCAGCTTTTCCATTTAGGGCAGTTGGTCATTTCACGATGTTAGATTCCCAATAAAACATACTTATAACCCAAGACCGGAGGGGGAATAAAAACTGCTAATCCCGATTTAATGAAACGATGACACACTACTTCAAACAACCTTCTAGAGGTCACACGACAGGGATGCAACAGCTAGCCTTCCGGTCGCGAAGGGAAGAGAAAAAACGACTTCAACATTATTAATTCCTAGCTTGAGGCTGGGATTAAAGTAAAAGTTACGATCTGGTGAAAGAAACGGGCAGGGAAGGAAGATTGGCTATTAACTGTAACCGTGAATCCCACTGAGCCTGGCAGCACGGCAGGTGTTGAACTCATGCCTGTTGATAGATCTGAAGTTTATGAAGGAAGTTAATGAATATTAAAAATGATAGCCGCTGAAAGAGGCAAGTTAGATTTTTTTTTTGTTTTTGTTTTCTCAAATGTTTGGATTTAACCACCTCGACTTGGACGACACTTAACTTATAGGTTACATTTTTTTAGCACTCTTGAAGAAAATGCATATAAGCCTGCTATTTAGAATACATGAATTTTTCTTTGTGTACTTCAAAATATTTAACTTTGGTTTTCGATTGAATTTTATTCAACGTGAGTGATTGTTCAGTTTGTGTTTACAGAAAAAATAAATTTAGTTACTCATTTAAGCATTATTTAAAGTAGTTCATAATCGCGGCCTATCCTGCTTATAGAACATACGTTTCACTTTTTGTTTATAAAACGAAGAATTTCAAGAATAATTAACCCTGATTAAGGAAAATAATGTACATTCTTCTACTAAAACTTCATTCAATTTTCTATTTTTGGTTCCGAGATAAAGGTAGCTTTCAGTTTATCTATTTTCCGATTCTTGTTTAATTTAAATCAACAAAATATGTGATGCTTTCGATTTGTGCTGCACGACTAAAAACTAAAGAGTGAGGGTGGAAAGAGAATAAAAGCTCATTGTCGCAGATGGCGAGGTGATCAAATTAATATTCAGAGACAAATTATTCATCTGTTCGACTAAAGTAAAGCTTCAGAAAGAATCCAGCCTGATATCTTTTGTAAAAAATCGTAAAATATAATGGATGTTCCAGACAGCGTGCCCCGTTTTGAGGTGATCTATAAAATAGTAACGCACGAGCAATGTTACCCACGTTACTTCCTTGTCAATTCATAACAATGAAAACTTCATATAAATGTGCCAAAATGTTGAATATCAAGAGCGCGATGATAAAAATTCGATTAAATGTTATCACTAATTAAAATTAAATGCGAAACAAAATTGAGTATCAACATTTTATAATTGATACTTTTTTTTTTTTTTTTATAAATTTTGATATTTATGTACATTGACGTGCATTAAAAATAAATCTTTGGAATTAAATGAAAATTAATAAAAACAGTTTAGCGGCAGCGCCTTTCAAATTCTTGACAGCTTCATCACTGACTAAGTAGGACTATTTGCTTAAAATAATGTCAATGCGTTTTTAGAGAGAGAAGGGTAAAGATGGGGAATCCGTCGAACTATCTTTTATATAATATCAGTATCATTAATTACCGGAAAACTTAAACGGTACTTCTTTTCTTTATTGCAGCATCTCTCATGGAACTTATGGCAAATGACACAATGCTTAAACAATTGTTTCAGTTTTCCTTTTTAGAAAGACGCGGGATAAATAGTCGGTAATTACCCATGTCGGAGACAATCCCATTCACAAACAATGTGTCATCAAGGATAATACCCGACTCTCCTCTTCCCCTTGGCCGACAACAGCCACTTAACATGACCAACAATTACGCAATGTATCGAAAAGCGGTTTATGACCCAGTCGGCTTAGGACCGTTATGAGCTGCGATTAGATGATCTGTATTCGAAGATGTCACCCAACCATGGCAAAAAAATCTGGTTCCTCCTGCATAATCCTCGGTCTGAGCTTTCTCGTCTCCAGAGGTAAGTTGACCGTTGGAGGACACTCGGTTACGCTTAGCAGGAGGGGGCGAGGACGCAAACAGGTGTTTTCCCATGGCCGTCACGGTGCAGCGAGTGCCCTCTGCAAGAGAATCTCTGCAAGTTGTACTTTCCAGAAAAACAGTTCTTCCTGTCCTTTTGTTTCGCGTGTTTTTTGTTTTAGTTATGTGCGGTGGATGCGCTCCATCGGGTTTGTGGTTTTTCTGGGAGGAAAATCAGCTAACCGGAGAATTGAATTTGACTACTGAGCTCAATCTTCTTTTCTAGCGAGGAAGGAAAAGGTTAAAAGACTCATCATTTCAATTTGAGTCTGTCTCCTCTTATTTACACGCTGAGGTACTGGTGTTCCGTGTGCGGATTATCAGGTTGTTGTGAATTTAACCGCGTTAGTTCTTTTTCTCTGGTGACGTCGGAAAAGAAAGTTAAAAGATTTGGAATTTAATTTCGCCTTTATCTTCTCGTACCTATGTACTAAACTATCGATAATCCTGGTGAGAATGATCTGATTTATGTGAATTTTACTGCAAAGCTGAATTTTGGTTGTGGAAATAATCCAGTTTATGTGAACTTGATCACGCTAGCTCTTCTTTGGTGATGAAGGGGAAAATGTTAAAAGGCTCACCAGTTCATTTCGACATTCTCTTCCGTTATTTATGTACTGAACTCCCGATAATCCTTGTGAGAAGGATCCGGTGTTTGTGTATTTAACTACCAAGTTTAATATTTTCCCTTGTGACGACAGGAGAAAGTTTATCATCTCACTTTGTACCTTGCTCATTGTATTTATATCCTGTGCCCCCCAATTATTTATGAGTGAGTTGCCTGGTTTTCATGTGTCGTTTTGAGATCAGTTTTCAATTTTTAGCGAAAGATTCAAAACTTCATCATTTCAATTTGTGTCTCTCTCATCATGTTTACACATTGAGCTCTCTACTATTCATGTGAGGATCATGTAGTTTTTATGAAGTTAACTCTCAGCTCTGTACTCTTTTCTATGGTGACTGGGGAAAGTTACGGAGCTAATCATTTCATTTTGCTCCTATCTTCCATTGTGTATACGCTGAATAGGCGACTATTCGTGCGAAGAATATTGGATTTTCGAAATTCGACTACTGAGTTTAATTTTCTTTTCTATCAATCCATTCAATTTTTTATGTCAATTCGAACAATAATTGTCACGGAATATCTAAAGCTCAGTGTATGCCAAGCACTTACACTAGATAGATAGGTGTGAAGCATAGGGGTTTATGTAACTGAAAAATAACAGAAAAATTATAGCAGGAGAGCAAAGGCAAATAAGGCAACTGATTCGCGTATTTGGAATCGTAGGGGGAGAGAGATTCAAATTGAGTTCGTAACGTACCCCGACACAAAACCAAACGAGAAAAAACAAATCTAAAATTAACAAGTCATTACACAGAAGTTATCAGTTGAATAGAAGTATAATTAGTAATGTACTATTTAAAGCATATATTAAACAGTTATATCAAAGGAATTTTTGAAACTTCTAGTGGTTAAGCCTAAATTTATGATGGAGATGGTACACACGTGTTTTGGAATTATAAACAAATCGGTCAGTGTGAGGAATTAAACCACGAGCCAAAACAAAATAGCACTTTTTTTTTCAACTAATCTGTCCAGTAATTTTATTTGTGTACCTAAATGGAAGCGGTTTCTTGCAAATTTAAAACACGTACATGTATTTTTCATTGAAAATTTGTACGCTTTGATTCTTTTAACGCTTTGATTCTTCAACTGTATGTTGAAGCTCAAGTAATATGTGAAAAAGATACAAGGATTTTATAAATACATAAATTTATTAAAGTTTTGAATATTTTAATTTCTATTTTTATTTTTGAAAAAAAAAAAATGACTGATCAGTTTCAAAACAAAAATTAATATTGTTCTAGAATTAGTTTTTCTTTAATTTGTTCTAATATTTTTGCATGGAAAGCATTATTAAGTCGTCTCTTTTAATTACAAGATTAGAAAAAAACTCTTTCGCTGAGGAGTTTTATTTTCTTAATTTACAGTGAAGTGTTCTTCGTTAGAGAAAAAATGCTTGTTACTTTGCTTAAAATACTTCCTTTTTTTCTTTTCTTTTCTTTTTTTTTTTGGCGATTGGAAGGAATGAACTCATATTTTCAATTGATTAAATATATCCTTTAAGAATGAAAATGATATCCTTTAAGAAAAAAAAAAAACCGAAGGGACAAGTAGAAGGAAATGATTTTGAGAAGATAACACCATTTTGCACTTTGAAAAATGAACTGTTGTTTTCACAGTATAATTCTGGCAGAGGAAGTTCCAATTTAAAACTGTAAAATGCATAGTAATAAATTGTAAAACTAGCAATTTAACTGTTTCTTACTGTAAAGTTAGCATATTTAGTTTATTTGCCGTAAAATTTAACTGTATTATACTGTAAAAACATCAGTGTAATACTGGCAGCAGAGGTTTATTTTAAAACCGTAAAATGCATGGTAATACACTGTTAAATTAGCAATTTTACAGTTCATTACCATAAAATTAGCTGTGTTATACTGTTAATACAACATTCATTTTTTACACTGTGCTAACTTTCCTACAAACATAATTCAATGTTCTTAAACAGTATAAATAGTTTTTCTACTCCTTCTCATCATTTATGGTAGTACGTGCCTTCTTATAACATTTCATAGTTTGTTTAATATTCAGAACCAGTACTCTATATAATGTGATCCGCACAGATGGTTTCTACTTTTTAAACAATGCAAATTTTCCGATTATACTTGTACACCCTACACCTCATAGAAATATACCCAAACAATATCTTCCCTTCAAAACCTCACTGAAGCAATCATCCATCATAAAAGTCATTAATCATAGAAAACTCACTTGCCGACATCCAACAGCTTCGAAACTCATTTCTAACTCTGTTGCTCTAAGGCCTTTCTTAAGCGTTTTTCCGGAATCGTATCAGCCACACAAATACAGAAGAAAGTACCTCACGAGCAGCAGCCCCCTAACTCGCTTTTGCATATTCCGCTTCTCGCATGCAAATTAAAGTGGGGCGCGCACGCTCGACCGAGCAATCTGGTTTCGAACACCAAGTAAGTCTGAACAAGAAGCCAGTTTATCCATCCACAAATTCGATGTACCTCCAGAGAATATGAATTGCGTGCAGAGCACTGAAGACGAGACCTGCTTCAATTGCTTGAGTCCGCACGAGTATTGAAGACGTTAACTTTTTTTTTCCATTACCTTATTTCTCTCAACATCAAAACATTGGTGCAGTTTATATTCTTTGCGGATATAATCCGATGTTTTTCAAGAGTTTAAGCATGTTGAAGAAAAATATTTTCATGCAGAAAAATCATTCATAAATTATTTATACTTTAAGTAGATTAAAAGATGTTTATGGTAAAGGTCTATTTTTACCTTATCTTTGAGGCTTGAATGAGCTCTAATGATAAAATTACTGATTAGAGTTAATCCCACTTACAAACTGTGGCACTTTTGAAGAATGTCAAAGATATCACTTTTTCTACTACTATTCTAAGCCATTTAGTTATTGTATTTTTAAATAATGAACTACCTGCAAAAACACCTTTGTAATAAAAAGAGTACAGAGCTCAAATGAAAAGATATCCCCGAATATGAAACATCAACAATCTGCTGATGTTTCATATTCAGGAGAAGTGCACACATACTGAAAACCTTTGCTGATAGCATTGACTCAAAAACAAAACGTTCCGGGGCTTTTCAATTTCATCGTTTTAATTTGACATATTTTAAAAGTAAGCATTTGTCAAACATAAGTTCGTGCCACGAAACTTGTTATTCCCACGGTTCTTAAAAATCGACAATTTTGATTTTTTTTCTTTCTCTCTCTCTTTTTTAACAAATAGTACTACGAGGCAAATGTCACAAAATATTAAGCATTGCTTTCTCAAATACTAATGCTACCTTCAATAGCTAATATCATATTTCTTTTATTTAATTAGTGATATTCATAATTTTATGTTTTATTTATTTATTCAATAGTTATACACGCTAGAATAAAGAATCTCTTTTATAAACATATTTTGAACTAAGAAAAAATTTTCTATGGACAGTAAGTATAACTCGTGCCTAGTTCTTCATAAGTTTATTAACCATTTTTATATAGCCTATACATATTCTCTATAGATTTCACCGTAATTTGAGACATATACAATACATTATTCAATTTTTATTTGAGACAGAATGTAAAACTATTTTGTTGATTTGACATTCTCAAAATGATAAAGACATTTCGCCATTTAAGTTAAGGAACTGCCGCATTTGCCTAAACAACCTCATTGTTAATTCGGTATTGTGCAAAAGTTCGTAGTATGACACTGGACTGTGAAATTTGTTTTTAAATAATAATAGTAAAAATAAAATTTAACGTACTAGGTGTTAAAATGCTAACATTCATTAAGGACAAAGAGTATTGTTTTAAGTATTAGGCTTTCGGCACGATAGGAAGTTTAAAAATAAGTTTGATAAAGTTGCATAAAAAATGCATAATTTTTGAAATCGAAAAAAAAAGCAACTTCTATCTACATTAGGGTGATTCAAAATTTTTTTTTTTGGAATTTCTCTGGTCTTACCCCGCAGTTTTTTTACACTATTCATGAATGTGATGTATGTAAAATTTTAGCTCAATTGAATAATATTTAGAGGTCGCTCAACGCGATCAAATTCTGTTGAAAATTAGCAATTTCGAGAGTTGGAGTATATAGCTTCATTACCCGAAATAATATTATTCTTCATATAAAATGGAATAACTTAAAACGTTAGTTTACTCTACTAAGTAATTAGTCAATAAAATATTAGCTTAAAGTGAGTTGTAACGATTACCCCCCCCCCGCTTCAAAGCTGCATTATCTCTTACCTGAGTTTGGGTAGAAAATGCAGCTGCAAGCTCGGGCTGCGGTTTCTGTTTTCTTTTAGGTTGTTTGAGGTGTATGAGTTTATTTGGCTAAAACACCTAGCATCCACTCTAGACAGGGCCCAGTATAAGTGACAGAAAGCCACTTTGATAGTAGCTGCTACAGTACAAAGTATGGGTCAAAATGGGGAGGATTTGACAACGTCCATAAAACGGTAAATGCAAACTATTCGCTCTGAATTAGCTGTTAACTTACAAAAGTCGTTTAAATCTAAGACTTCCTTTGATAGTTCACTGGAACGAAGTACTTATGCAAAATATATTGGGAAAATGAAGGATGATCGGCGGGTTTCATAACAGTATTAGTCTCAAGACCACAAGCATTGATGATTTACTTCTGGGTTCTAGTAAGTTAGTCAGGCACTGGAATTGCTACGGAAAATGCTGCTATACGATAACTAGTTAGATAAATGTGAACTTACTGTGCTCGTACGTGGTATGTGTTTCAATACGACATGCATTGCCGGTACTAAAGTTGGAGCATGTTTGAACTTGGGAAAAAAAAAACTAGGGAAGCAACTTTTATATTGTGCTTTCCGCCATAATATTTTAGACATTGTGTTTTCTGTGGTATTACAACCGAAATCTATTCTACTCTTGGTCTCTCGGTATTTTAACCGATAAACCAAGAAATAGGTAGATTGGGGTATTTGATTGCGTGCAATGTCAGATGCGATGTTCACGCAATTGCGTGGAACCATCCACTGCCATTGGATCTACAATACTGCTTTTTAAGCGGTTTTAGCAATCATAGTCCAGAATAAAACATTCTAATTTTAAACCTGGAGTGAGGAACGATGAGGTTGAGGAGTTGGTAGCACATTCAGAGCAACGTGCAACTAGTAATGGAAGTTGCGCAGAGTTAACTTCTGATGACCCATGTAAAAGAAGTGTCCAAGGAAGATACTACAGCTTAGTGCGATTTTCTTGACCAGAGCACCTTCTCTTGGTGTATGTTTTCGTGTCCCAGGAGTGGTTCCTTCCTCGTGTTATATCTGTGTTAAAGATTCTTTATGGCTTCAAGTTATGGATATTTCCCAACCAGTTCAAACTTGCAGCTGGACAAACAAAAGGTATTCGTAACATATGAATGTGATTTCTTTCACATTCTTATCGTTAATGGGAAAGAATATCTAAGAACTGGGTTCCCAGCAACCCTTTTTGTGCAAGCACTAAGAAATGATTTGGAATATTTTTAGCGTCCTTATTCATGTCAAGAAGAAACTCAAAATATATCAGCTGTTTGATCCTGAGCATTCGAATCTTTAAGATAGCTATCAACAAGGCTTTATACTACCAAAGAAACTGAGGATTGTAAACGATAATACGGAGCGTGGCATGGCCCTTATTGAAGCATTTGTTAAGACTATCACTAACGACGAAAAATAAAGACAGTGTCTTCTTCAAGTGCTACGGGAACACAGAAAAGGTTTCAAAGTTGCAAAAAAGTAACCTTAAAAAGTATTGCAAGAATTAATGAGCGAATTACTATATATTTAATGTATTTAAATTTGTTTTTTATATTTTTTCCGCATTTGATTAATTTTCATACTTTTCTGCATTTCATTGGTTTTCTAGATATATAGTTCATTTTGTGATGACACGCTTTTTTTCTTCGGAGATATAAAAAAGAAATAAAGTAACTTTATTATTATTATTATTTACGTTCGCATTTGTGCCACTATCACAAAATTTGAAGTACTCCTAAATGTAAATATAGTTTACTAAAATTTTGGGCGAATAATTTAGTGCATATAAAGGGCCTAAATAAGACGGTGGGACGAATAAAAATACAAAGGCTACTTTTTTCTATAGATATCATTTACGATCACGTTTTTGTTAATATCACGAAATTTCAAGACGTTTGAGCAACCTCTAAATATTAATATATTTTGCCAAAATTTTGCACAAATAATCAGTGTATATAGTGGCACAAAATAAGAGGGTAAAACGCACAAAAATATAAAGGCTACTTTTTTCTATAGATATCATTTACGATCACGTTTTTGTCAATATTACGAAATTTCAAGGCGTTTGAGCGACCTCTAAATATTAATATATTTTACCAAAATTTTGCACAAATAATCAGTATATATAGTGGCACAAAATAAGAGGGTAAGACGCACAAAAATACAAAGTTTATTTTTTTCCATACATTTCTGAATCACCCTAATCTACATGTTTCTTTCTGTTCAGCTATTTAAAATAGTGTCACTTAAGAGATTGCCATATTAAAGAGGTTCTCTTTTCTAAACCATGTTTCGTAATACATTTATGATCCATCAAATGTAACTCGAACGTTCTGTTTTAAAATTTAAAACATTGAGTGCCACATTCCAAAGAATAAAAAATAAATGTGTTACATGTATTTGTGAGGGCAGCCCAATAACCTAACAAGCTTTCTGAACTAAAATAACATTGATTGCCATCCAAGAACCGATGATAATTCTTTGGCACAACGACGGCAAACTTGTCATCCAGCCAATCAGGAGAGTGTGTCAACACATATTTCTATGCTAAAAAAGGAAATTGTTTGCGCGCAAAAAGCAGAACCTCGTCCAATCTTGGAGAAAACGTAGGAGTCCGAACGCAAGCAATCATCTCATGGCTCGCCTGCTTGTAAACGAGGCTGTAATCAAGCAATATAAAATCATGGGAAGCTATCGGCGAGGTGCAAACTTGAGCAGACACCCAACCCATTTGTTAACACGCGTCGAGGGAGTGCCGACGAAGACAGGGTGCACATAATGGGGGTCCATATGCATACGTATGGATGCCCACGAACAGTGTGCGACGGGACAGTGTTTTGTGGAGAAGAACACACGCCTGAGCGAAGATGGGCTCATCATTATTCATAAGGCTTTCCTCCCATTTCCCATGCATCATATGGGAGCGGTGGCTAATTTGGCCGTTCCCGTTTTCCAGAGACTTTTCCTGGCTTTCCGCCCAGACAGAGAAATCTGGACCTGGAATAAAGTAATTATTCCCCCTTTTTCCTTGGTGCTGTCTTGTTGAAAAGACAGCAAAGAATAATTACATTTCGCCATTGCATTTCCGTTGCTTCTTGTTTCTTTTTTTGGTGTCAGTTGCTTTGTTTTTGGGAGTCCTCGTGAGACCGGAACTCGGCGTTATCCAGTGCTACGTTGTAGATAGCGTTGAGATAAAAGCTAAAAGCGTAAAATAAATGGTAATAGACGAGCGGAAGATAGCGTAGTGCTTTCTTGGTAATACATGCTCTTTAGTCACAAGTGAAATAGCATAAACAGATATATTTCATGCTTGGTGCATTTTCTTGATTCACGGGAAAAATACATTCAAAAGAGTATTTATATATTTGATTCCTGATCGGGTATTGCTGTTTCAGAATGGAAGAGAATAAATCCAATCAAGAAAGTATGATGGTCGGCATAAATAGGAGAGTTACTTTTATATGACAAAATTAAATGTATAAGAATATTTCTTGCTCGTCTATAATAGACGCAGTAGATTTAATTCTGGTTTACAAAATCTACTGGAAAAGCTAGAAAAAAACTTGTCCCTTTTGTTTCGTCAGAAAAATGAAACTGTCCTATTTCTTCTAACTTTGCGCTACGTTTCATGTAGGGACTAACATTTTTTCATTCACTTTATCTTTCTACGAAAGTATCAATAAATAGGCTCGTGTAACCTATAATTTTAACATTTTGTTTCTTTCAAATATTACAATTTACTCTTTTTTGCTAATAAAAATGAAATTAAAAGTTTAATTTTGGAAGCTGTGTACATAAATTGCTCCCTTAGAGCAACAATAAGACATCTTATTCCAGGAATAACAATGATATATTACACTGTTGCTTTGATGCAATGATATGTGAAAGAAGTTTATTCGACAAGAAATCCAGGATCTATTTTTAATCAACTCTCTTTTGTAGAGTGCAAACATTTCATAAAATTAAATCATTTTTGTGTTCAAATTATCAATAACGAAACAAAATTAGAAAATGATAATAATTATCACTATAGTACGAAATAACATGCGAAAGATTCAGCATAAAAACCCTGCTTAAGAGGAGAATTTTCCTGCTATAATTATTTATTGAATGTATTATTTCAGACGTGTTCATTGAAGTTTCTTTTTTGACTGCCCCTTTAGTGCCTTAATCTTCATTGAAGTTTCTAGTGCCTTAATCTTGTATATTCTGATTAATGTTTGCATTTTTCCTCAATGGAAAAATTACTTTTTACATTTTAGTAATAAAATAACCCAGCATATGTCCAGTTCAGGAGTCCAGTAATGTTTTACGTGTAGCAAACAACAAAATCACTATGCCAGAGACTATTATCTTTCTGCCAACGTCTTCCTCAACAGAAATCAGAAACTTCTCCATACCCCCATCTTGCACAGCGTGTTAATGTTTGTTCTTCTCTTGAATCAATGCAAAAAATATCTTTTACGTTTTATTGCAAAGTGCTTTAGCAAATGTCCAGTAACTTCTAGTTTGACACAAATAACAAAATCACTTTGTCAGAGACCATTATCTTTCCGCCAGCGTCTTCCCAAGCATAAATCGAAAACTTCCCCGTGCCTTTTGAACTGCAGTCCAACATTTCCATTTAGAGTGCGACAGCAGTGGCCACAAATCCATCATTTAGCACAGCTCGAGCACAAAATGACCATTATTACTGCAAATGGCGGGGGGATTACAGGCACGGGGGGGCAGCACAAACCAAACGACAAAAGGTTGCGTCGGAGGGGGAGACAGTTTGCATAGAGCACTGTCCATTAATTATGCATCATTAACGATACAATGTGCCTGAAGAAAACAGGATCGCGGACCTTCCCGTAATGAAGGCCTGCATCATTTATGAGTGGCGCATTAATAGGGCTTCCCCGGTAGTCCGTTTACGCTGAGGCCACCTTAATTATGAAGCCAATGGTGTTTTATTAGTTTAAGCTGCACCAGAAAGGAAGTAATGACCTTGCTCTAGCGAAGAAAACGTATGAAGGGGGGAGTTTTATTTTATGCTTTGTTTTGCCCTTTTCCTCGGAACGGCTATTAAATTATCTTCGAAAATGAAATTTCGGGGGGCAAAAGTGCCAGCTTTTCAAAAGCGGGGGTACGCCGTGATGAAAAACATTCTCTGGCAAGGGGTTTATAATTAGCGAGGGAAAGAGTGGTTTGAAGTTACTCTTTTCGTCTCTTAATGCATTTTTTATCACAAAAATTAGCCGTTTTTTTTTCTTCGAATGGACTGAAAAGAAGGAATAGGTTTTTTTTTTTGTTTATTTCCTACCTGCATTTTCTTTTTAAAAGTTAGTTGAAGTATTTATTAATCACCGTCATTGTGAATACACTTATGGGTGAATATGTATAAGATTAGTCTCAAATAATTTTAAAAAATCAAAAATGTTAAAACATTCATAAAGCATTAAATAGGATAATTATTGTTGCGTCACAAATTGCAAATAGAATGCTGACTCTTATTTCAGTGTTACAAAAACAATTTAATCAATGCAGTTGAAAATGTTAACTGTAACGATGCAGTTATTTTAAGCATAATGAATATTATGTAAATATCAAGAAAATGTATGATGAAGCCTATGAAAAATATTTTAAAAACTGTTCATACTTTAAAACAGTACAGAATTTTTTGTTAGACTTAATGGTCCATAGTTCAGTATTAAGATCGGAAGCAATAGCAATAAAAGTTCCGTCTCTCAGCTTTTAGGCGATTGCGCTATCACGTGTGGGACAATTCGGTCAAATTTTTATTACATTTATATATCTTTACAAAATAATAATTGCTGAAAGTTATAAGTTTGTGGACCTAGTAAAAGTAATTTGTGTTATTTTTAAAGCAAAAATATTTTTTATTATATCCTTTTAAATTGTTATTTTTAAAATGAAGTTTAACCGCCACGTTATGAACACACCTTTATACATCAGCTTTAGAGTTCTCGATTTTAACAGTAGATTAGGAGAATCCACAGTTGCTGTTTTTCGTTCTCCACTAATTATTCTTCAGTTATAATTGAAAAAAAAAAGACGGCGTTTCACAAAACAGAAGGCCTTTCTTCACGTGACAGCTCTAGATTTTGTGAAAAAAAAAAAAAAAAAAAAAGTAGAATTTAAATTTCTTTCCCTAATATCACAGTTACATGTGTGATTTATTAGGCGAAGATATTTCGTTTATTACTCGTTTTAATTTGAAACAAAGAGTTTTCAACTGCAAGACAAGGTTTTTTACCTGTTGCCCCGGCCTGAAGCCAGCTTTGGATGTGTTTTTTAAAACTGCTAAATAGCCTACGAAGAAAGTAGTTTTAAGCAAAAATTTTCCCTTAATTAGACTTGTAGATTATATTAAGATTATCAAAATGCGTTTGTATCACAGTCAAATTCGCGAAAATCTATAGGAGGCAGAACTATTGTGTATAACGTTGTATTTTACTATGCATAATTAATGCAAAGAAATTGAACAGCTATGCATATAATGAAACCAAAGTTTGAAGAAAGTGAATAAAAATTATAAAAATAAACTAAAGAAAACTTTTTTTCGAAATTTCATTTTTTATACCAATGAATGTTTGTTATAAAGTTGTTTCGTAAAATACAAAAAATAATGCAGGAACGAAAAAATTCATGAGATTTATCTATGTTAAAGTTGTAGGCGGTAGATATGGTTTAACGAATTGACAGAATTGAAGAACAGATACAGATTAAATGTCTAGACAGAATCTAAGGAATAATGTGAGGTTTTAATTAAAAAATCGTTGGTTTAAAGTTCATTTTGTGCGCTGTGAAAAGTTTCAAATTTGTCAGTTAGTATAAAAATAATACTGTGCTCAAAATAGAAGATAAAATGTACCTTAAAAAGTTTAAAATTCGAGCTGTTTCGTATAGTTGTTATGTGAGAAAGATGTGCAATTATATTATGTGCTATTAAAGCAACAGGCGTCGTTTATGAGTTTTTATTTATTTCTCTTAAGACTACGAACACTGAATGGGTATAGTTGGAAATAACACGAAAAAGGTTAATAAACCGCAGATTTTAATTTTAGAATCATTGTGCATACGAAATTTCAATGAAAAACAGTAGATACTTTAAATTCTCCGAGTTACTTTTTTGGCTACTTTTGCTCAATTATTTATGTATATATATATATATATATATATATATATATATATATATACATATATTATATATAAATCAACTGTTTTTCTACTTTAGTACAGGTCTATAACCATGTTTGTTCTGTTGCATTAAAGCTGTCAATAATCTTTGCACATTTAACAATGAAACCATAAATACAAAAAAAGTCTTCCATGAAAGAGCTGAAAGAATAAAATGAACACAAATGTCTTTTCTACCTTCAAAGATAAAATAATGTTCTTCTATAATAACACATTTTAAAGGTCTGGAGCATTTTGAAGTAGGTTTTGAAAAGTGAATTTTCTTGCTAGACGTTGAAAGAAATCCCTAAACAAAAGCATGACAAAGTGATTCGATACCTAAAACCTCTTTTTCCTTTTGTTTCTCTTCGGAGCTATGATTTTAGTATTCCTTTACTGTTTTTCTTCGAGAAAAGACCTGTAATCCACCGGAAGCTTGACTACAGACGCAAAGCTATTTTTCTTTCCTAATCTTTACCTCCACGAAAGCCGTTATTATTATTTTTTTCCTGTAAAAATGGCAGCATGTTTTCTAGGAAAAGGAAACGCTTTGCGCCATTTTGATTCCAGAAACACACGATTTTTTTGTGTGTGAAATGTGGGCAAATGTTATTAATGAAAAAACTAAATTTTGGGAAAAAAAATAACCAAGCTATGTTTGTTTCACCACCTTTTTTTGTATTTTCAGGGGAAAAAAAGTAATGATGCTCATACAAAAAAATTCATTTACAAAAGGATCAACGTAACCCAAATACAAAAACTAACTTCCTGGTCACATGTTGGAACTACCAAAAATTATGAATCAATGCAAATAAAAAACAAATCAATTTTTCAGATTATACACTGTAAAAATTTATCTTTAGTGGAATTTGAAAATTTTTTTGAAGTTCGTGTTAACTTTTAGAACACTTAATTTAGGCGATGACTAATCAGTTGTCCAACGATTAAATAACAAACTACGCATATATGTGTGAACTTAATATCATTGCTGGATTGAAGATCTTTCAAAAATAACACAGTCCAAAGAGAAGGCTTACGAAACTGAGAAGACCCACCAAGTAGTTCTCATCAACTGCATTAGAAATTCAATTAATTTGAAAGCATCCAAACTAAATATTTCATCAAGAGATCTTTAACGTGCCGTATAATCATAAGACGTGAACGTTGATGAGTTTCTGCATCCTGAAAATTCACTGACTAGGGGGCGGATTTGAGCTCGCAACCTTGGGCGTAAAAGACCAACGCCTTACCACTACGCTATCTTGATGACTTAAGGTGGTACAGAAGTTTAAATATAGATTCTGAACTTTAGCGTATCCTTTTAAGATGTATTAACATCCATAATACATAACGAATAACTTTGAATGCTTGATCAATTTATTTTTCAAACATAGTCCCTATAACTTTGATTCCTTTTAAGCTACATGAATTTATCCACCTGAATGAAGTTTTTGAACCAAAACCCCAAAGCAGTAATCAAGCAAATAATCCATAAAAACGTATACAACTAAGAAATATCCTAATCTAATATCTAAAGAGCAGAATGTCTTACTGAGTTCTGACTCTAAGCAGATGCATTCAAATTGGTTTTTAATTGGATGAAGAAAGCAAAAACAGCTTATTTAAGCAACGAAGTACATATTTTAGATTGATTTCTTCTAAAAGCATTGCGGCAAGAACATTACGAAGAAAAATTTTATTTTAGACAAACAATTAAGTTGTAGAAAATCATATTAAACTTTTTTCATTTTTTCTTCATAAAAAAGACAATAGTAGCTGTAGCCAAGAATACAAAGGTAACGAAATCAAAAAAATATTCAGAAATATAAATCGGGAAAAAAATTTGCAATTCTGATAATTTATTTTGGGCTTAAAAGTAATAAAAAGCGAGGCTTCATTGTGAGTTGCAATTCGATTTTTTTTCGATTTTTTCCTAACATGTGCACTTTAATTCAATCTTCTATGGTGAGCTGTTTCTGAATGAAATTACATTTAACGTAATATTTTTCTGATGCCTTGTAGAAATTATTACAACTTATTCAATAAGTCCGGAATTTGTAAGGTAAAAAAGTGGTAAAAATCATTTATCATTAAACAGTTCATTTCTTATTAATTAATCAAAAGTCAAGCTCCGATATACACAACATCAGCAAAACTCGCACCAGTATATCAAATTTTATGTTTCTTGGTCTTAATTTCTTTCTCGGAAAATACACGCCTCTCCTCCCCTCTCCCCCACCCGCGCAACCTTATTTTACCAATGTCAAAAAAAAATTCAGTTAAAACCAAAATGTGTGGTTTCTGAACAAAAATGGCCGGTTTAGAGCCTTGCATCCAGAGAGTGAGAAATTCCCGATTTTTCTTCTACTTTAAAAAACATTTCAGAATGTTGACGATGACGTTACATTTACAAGTCTCGCCGTTTGTCTTTAATCCGATAATCTCCATCGAATGTTCTTGCGATAGAAAGACACCATATTCGAAAAGGGGATTTCTGACAAGAAAAAGCATCGAACATTTTTCCTTTCCAGTAATTTTTTTCGTTCTCAAGAAATACGAGTCCCCGATTCGAGAGCCTCCCATTCGGCAATGCATATGTTTATTCTCTGTTCGTGCCGAATGGGGATTAGAAAAACACGGCAAGACTTTCGAAACCTAATTATAGTTCTAAAAAACAAAGAGCACAGCAGAAAAACGAAGGAGCGTTACATGTTTGCTTCTTTTTTGAACTGAAAGATTGCATTACGAAAGAAATCGAAGTTAAATTGAAAATGTTCACTTTGTGCGGCTCCAGCGTTCTGTGCTTGCTTGAAATATTTATTTTTAATTAAAAAAGCACTCCTCTTTGCCGATATTTTAATATTTTCTTATTCCTCAAGGCGAAGCATATTGTGTATGCAAATTTTTCTTCCTCTTAGATAATGTTGGCAGCACCGTCAGTTGCTCAAAAGTGATTAATTTTGTTTAAAGAATAATAGCAAGTCTTGCGAAAACTGAGGTTACGATTTCAGTTTTAAAATTAAAGCCGTGATTCAAATCAGTTTCTAATTTATTTAGATTATGCAAAAAAAGAGTTAAGAAAATTAGAATCGGTTTATTAAGGGAATGTTCTTCGAAAACTGAATTTTTAATGTGATTAAAGAAAAAAATGGATGAAATTCTAAACGCAAAATAACAATTTTTTAATAATATAAATAATAAATCAGTAACTCTAATGTTTGCACATGAAGAATTCGAATACATTTAGATGAGAAAACTAGAATATTTCGAAAGGCAGAAATTATAACTACTTGAAGTTTTGCTTTTTTTTTTTAAATTTATGAGCGTTGGAATTAATTAAGACAGGTTTATAGATGCATTTTTACAAATAGTGTTTAAAGCAAATTTTAAAGGGGGACAAAAATAAAAAAGAGAGAGATAAATGCTTTCTAACAGATTGCAACAGTTGAAATTTGATCAGAACTATTTTTAATGTGGTGACATAATGACATTTTAAACAGGCAAAAGACTTATTTTCTTTTGTTAACAACTATTCAATAATTATTTTTAACTTTAAAGAAATAAATAATATTACAAATCAAGCATATTTCGAAAGATGCAAATTTTAAATACATGAACTAAACTTTTTTAAAATCAAATTCGTAAGCAAAAAATGATTATGAGTGGAATATACGAGGTCATTTTTTGCAGACGACACTTTCTTTCAAATTTTTACGTAGACAAGGAATACATATTTTGGTAAGCGCGGTTAGTTTTTAACAGACTGAGAAAATTGGGAATTGTGACAAAATATCATTTGACACTTTAACATTTATTTTAAATTTAAAAGTTTGAATATTTAATTTTAATTGGTAAGTACAATTTGAGTAAGAGCTACTAATAGATAAGAGGATAAATAAGCTTAACAACAAGAAAAAAGTATCATCTCTCACCCATGAAAAAACTTCAAAGTTTTCACAGATGTTAAGCAATAAAATTAAGCACAATATCAATGTTTAAAACTTGGACATTAATTTTTGTTTTTTTAAAGTGTTATCAAAAAATCTCAATTTATTAACATATGATATGACCTGCACATGAATTTTTGTACTACTTGGGGTGGCAAACAAAGCTTAGATTGATAATTTTTAGGTTTGAATTTTTTAAGTGACATATCAGAAATATTTTTTATTTTAAATTATTACAAATCAAGCTATCTTTTAGAATTTGGATCTAAATTGTATCAACTTAACAACAGAGGACAATGGGAAAAATACATGCCGTTTATCAAGCTTTTTTTACTTTTTAAATTATGAAAAATTTATGACCATATACTATATTTTTCTTTAAAATAACTTTCAGCGTTGAACTAAGTTAAAATGTTTAAAAACCTTGGCTCAACGTCTAAAATAAAACAGTTAAATAAATTGAGTATTTCAGAAAAACTATATAAACTAGTTTTAATTTACATTCAAAGCATTTTCCTTTGTTTAATTCTATTTAGACGTTTAGAATTTTAAAAAGTTTTTTTCAATTTCGAAAAAATATCATTTTTTTACGTAAAATCAAAAAATAATTTAAAAATTTTACGGCTTTGATGTTCCTTTTAATCTTACAATTTCATCCATGCACTCCAAAGTTATCGATTGATAGAGTTTAAATGCTGCATGTATTTAAAAGGAAGCCGAGAAATATTTTCTGCCAGATATTATTTTCCTTGTCACCTACTTATTCACTTTGAAATTTATTTAAACTCACATCAATCATTGAAACTGCTACGGAAATATATCCTCTAAATCTGCTCCCAACAAAAAATCGTTTTTAAAAAAATACGCTTAAATCCCACCTTTTCACTCAGATATACTGATTTGCATCCTATTCAGCTCCTTGTTGGTGAACTTCATCTCTTTTCTGATTAAGATTAAAAAAATAAATAAATCGAAAATCTTCCCTGAAAATATTTCGAATGCTGCTTTCTACTCCTCAGTCCATAAATCTCGTAAGTCTTTGGAATCGAAAACACGTGGCTCACGCTACATTAACACTCATCCCCCGAAATGCATTTTCGAATGTTTATTTATGCCATATTTTACCGCGATTTTTTACTTATTCTTTTTATCGTTATTCGTATTGCGGCCTCCCGTCTTTCAGCAAAGGAGAAAAGTAACAATAACGAAGGGGGTGTTTCGCGGGGAGGTAGAAATGAAGAAAAGGAACGAGTGAAATAATATTGGGTGATTTCTCCAAGTAAGTGATGGAGAGCTTTAGCGAGGAATTTTAGAGTAACAGTGGTTTGAGAGAGTTTTCACATGAATAATGAACCAGGGCGATTGGTTTAAAAAAGTTTTTTGGTTTCTGAGCTTTCATTTAATTATGCTGCTTCTTAGAATTTTATTTATTGGATCGATCATCTTAGAAATGATGCAAAAGAAACATTTGAACCGAAATTTAAAATTGTGCAATATGTTGGAGTGAAGTAATGATTTAGTAATGTCAAACTTCTATAAAAATGGCGGAGTGGTTAAAATTAAGTTACTCTGGTTGCATCAATTTAGAGCTCGTTCAGATTGACGCATCTTAGAAACTCAGTATATGTGTTATACAGTTTGTAGCAAAAAGAATTTTCACTAAAAACCTTGTTCAAATGTTTACTACCTGGTGAGAAAGAACAAAACACTAGACTTCTAGGAACAACCAACTTTCTTTTATCATAGAATTTACTCAATGTTCTTTCCATTTGCTTCAATCCCAGGCGCAAAGCATGTCGCGTCCCTTTTGCGCATAATTCATGCACAGCATGTATGTCACAGCATTTATAATGTGCTGTATATGTAGCACAGGATCGTATTTTCCACCCGATTCTCCGGTGTTTTAATAAGGACATCAGAGTTCTAATAAGGCCAATCATGGCCTAATCGAGCCACAATCTCCTTTTCTGGGGTTATCAAATCACAGGGGAAAAAATCATGGAACACAATGACTTTTTTTTTTTGAAATCGTCAATTGCATAAATTAGAATCTTTATCCTATTCTTTGGAATAATTAACTACTTCTTTTGTACTATTACACTACAGTGAACCATGCAGACAAAATTTACTGAAAAGTAAGATCAGGCAATTTTGACATGACTCATTTGCAATGAATATTGTTACACTTTTGCCTGCTGATAACAAACTGCTTCTTAATAACGCATTTTCTACAGTTAGGTTTTCTGATGAATGATACAATCATAATATAGCGAATTTTTGCTCTCTTATATGGAAAAATAAGGGATTGGCCTATGTGATCGTATTTGGCTTACCCACCTTATATTGCAGTAACTTATGATTGCAATTGATAAAATAGATAAGCTGTCCTCAACATACAAAAAAAAAAAAAAAAGACTAGTAATTTCTGATTACATATTTCTTTTTCTCTTTGTCCGTGGATCAACATACATAGTTTCAGTAACATACATTTATTGGAAACATCTTAAAATCGAGATAAACAAGATAACCCAAGCTCCCATCGTCCCGTACATGTATTTTATTGAAAATTGGTCGTTAAACGAACTCTTCGAACATATAAACTTTTAAACGAATTTTACTATCTTGGAAGCAAAATGTATGGTACGAATGCATTTTGTGCATACTTGTAATGCATGTTTCCCTTTTCGATTTCCAAAACATTTGATAGAAAGTACCAATCTAAGCCCATCGTGAAGTGCTAAAACAAATATTCACTTTTTATATTTTATCATAATAACTTTCAAAAAAAAAATCAGAGGTATAAAATTCAAATTGCAGTTGTTCTAATTTAATTGACAAAATGGCTTAAAATGTAATCAGACCATCGCGTATAATATTATAGTGTTTAAGATGTTTTGACACAATCCATAAACTTCCGAATTATCATAATTCTCAAATCTAGAAGCTTTCTACATTTTATAAACCTTAAATCCCAGTAATCCCAACTTATTTCACTTTCAAATGTACTTCTAAGGGAATGATAGGTGGCAAGAACGAAAAAGAGAAAAATTACTTTAACTGAGAAATAAATCTGCTGCTTGAAAATCCATTTTCCAGGTTTTCGTCTTTCTATCCTTTCTCAATAAAAACTCGTTTTCTGTTCTAAGATTCAATTTTTGCCTCAGATCCGTCATCATTTTTCCCATGCCCGTTTTCCTCGTCTTTATTCCCAGAATCGTTATTCATGGCATTGCAAGCGATAGTTTGTTCTTCACTTCAGTTTAAAAGTATTGAATCTTTGCGCCACCAAAGAACGGGAAATGAAGGTATAAATTTAGAACTCAAACAAACTCGGAAAAATAGCTGGGGAAATTTCAGTTTCGGTTCTACTTTATTATCGGATTATTCGTGCTATAAAATAGCATTCATTGTGAGTGAAATATAATCGCAAATAAAGTTTTATGCTTTTTACAGCTAGCGATATGAAAAAGTACTTTTCCAGGAGAGTATATCATTGGAATAAAAAAACATATTCAGTGGATTAAAGTAAGCATGCAGAAACAGATAGCATCCTTTAGTTAATTTTTTAGTGAAAATGCTAGTAAACTTTTTTAATGCTATTCTACTTGCTGACAGTTTTAATAAAATGCTTTTCAATCTAGTGAGGGAAATCAATACTATTTAAACATAAGCAGAAGGCAAACAACACGAATGAGAGTTTTGATTTACAGTTACTTTCTTATTACATTTAGATCAGTTCTTTGTTCCATAAGCCCTCATCTTTAAAAATTGATAAGTATGTAACTGAAAGGATACAGTACGAACTAGAGTGGCCACTTCACTTGGCTAGAGAACTTACATTTGAGAATTCTAAGCAGATAGGGGAGAGACACAGATATACTGTTTTCCTGTACTGAAAATGATTCTTTCAATTATAAAATAGCTTCCCTAAGTAGATTCAGTTGTTTTCCAAATTGTTAGGACTTTCTGGTTTTTATAATTCGACATCGAGCCCACCCTGGAAGGGAAAGCAACTCATCAATTTTCCCTCCCACTCTACTCAGTTACACATGGAAATCTTAAGGTTTAATTTTATTAATGAATGAAAAAAAGGTATTTGGTTGTTAAGTTGCTCAGCTCAGTTAAAATTGTAAAGTTTTATTTTCACTTACTAATTTAAATGCACTTTGCTGTGTTGTAGGACCCAGTTAACCTTCATAGCTGCAACGTATATAAACTTAGAAAGTCTTGTGATTTAATCCGTTAATTTATAAATTAATTTCATGACATTTTATTTTACAAATATAGCTTAGAACATAGTAGTGTTCAGGAGCTCGAAATTTATACGTTGCACATTACTTTTACACATGTGTCTTAGAATACTATTTAACTTAAAAAAGAATACTGCAGTCTTTCTGATTTAAAAACGGTTTAAAGTTTAATACAAAAGTTTTAATATTAGCATTATGACGTAGCAGTACTTATGCTTGGATATTTTCAATACATTAACTTATATTTTTCAACTTTAAACCTATCACAGAAAAAAAATTGCAATATTCAAACTGAAAAAAAGGTTCATACATTTATGTTTATGTATCAAATGATCCAAAGCGCTTTCTTGACTCAAATATAAGAACTCTGTACTTAAGATATTGAGAGAAATTCACTTACAGTAATTTCTGAGCCACTTCCTATTTCCTGAATCAACAGAAGATATATCTCCGACTTAAAAGTTACACTACTCTAACCCAACGTGCAAGCTTTCAAGCTAATCGGATTTCGTCGTTTTCCGAAATTTTCCGAAATCCTCCGAGCGGCCCCGAAGAGAAGCGATTAAACACTTAATCAACTCATAAAACTCCAAACAAATTTCATCTGCCTCCGCTAAGGATTCCTAGAGCCTGACTACACCTGAGACCTTTCTCCATTTAGAAATCAGACAACTCATTTGGAGAAGTGCAGTCTGATTTGATATTCACTTTGGGCTTGATGTGGAATGCAGAGGAATAGCTATTTGTCAGAATTTTGGATTTGGAAATGCATTTTAGAGTTTATGCATTGACGTGTTGCACACATTTCTGAAACTCTGCATTCAGTTACATGCTGCATTTTTTAAGAAGTTAAAATATGCACAATATTTGAGAAAAATTATTTGGGAAGCAGATGAAATCAGTTTATTTATTTCTTCTCTTTTAGTTGAAGGCGAAATCTTTATGCAGCATTTTAAAATAAAGATTTTTCTTCCCAGAAAATGTTTTCCTTGAATAAAAATGAAAAGTTGCTGCTATTTCTGTAAGATTTCAACCATTAAGAATAGTATGAAATTCTAATTTAAGCAATTGTTTTTCATAAATAAAAAATTATAGATGACTGCTCTTTCCAAAATCATTTTATATATTTGTTTTATTTACGTGCATTATGCATCGAAATTTGGTGGAGCATGTAAAACGATTTTTTTACAAGTACAACAAAATGGCGTATTTACTTTACTTTAATGCTGCATTAGTTTTTTATACTTTTATGAGTAATCTTGGAAGCATTTTCTATATAAGGAAATACATATATTAAATTTATTACTCTTAAATTATAAATAAAAAAAAACCACTAAATGATGCTTATTTCAGCAGTGTTAATTAAAATTTACATCGTTTATTTCTTAAAGATATTTTTGTTTTCAATTAAAACCAAATAAAAATATTGAAACACATACACATAACAAACGTTGTTCAACCTAACAGTAAAAGAAACAAAGATTGTATTTATATTGCCTGGAAATCACGCCACGAAAAACACCTGTCATAGAAGCGAGTTTGGAACGGTTAGTAAACATGGCCTTTGTTAAAAGAAGTTTCGTTAATAGTGAACGTTTCAATGCAATTCCTTCATCGACTTGAGAAATACCCAGCCACGGGAAAAAACAGACGTATATATATTATATAAATACGTAAACAGGGGTGCCCATCCCCCCCCCCAAGCTCAATGGCGCAAATTCCCCCCCAAAAATTTTTCAGAATCCTATTGTGCTTTTTATTTTATCCCTCTTTTTTATTTTATTAATTTTTTTTTAAATATAATTTATTTATTTTTTAAATATAATTTATTTATTTTTTAAATATTATTATTATTTTTTTAATAAAAGAATATTATTTTTAAAATATTAATTGTTTTTTTTTAATATTTATTTACTTTTTAAAGTATTTTTATTTTATTTTTTAAATTATAACTATTATTTTTTTTAAATTATTAATTTTTTTAAAGTACTAATTATGCGCAGAATAGAATCGCTTTTTTCCCCTTACAAACATTCCAAGCACACACACACAAAAAAATAAATAAATAAATAAATAAAACAATAATAATAAAGAAATAATTTAAATAAAAAAATGAATAATTTACATTAAAAAAGCAGTAAATAATTTGATTTCAAAAATTAATGCATAATTTAAATAAATAAATAAATTAGTTAAAAAAAATCCCTCCCAAAAATTTTGATGACGCAACTTGCGCCATAATCCCTCCCCCCTGTGGGCACTCCTGTACGTAAATATAAGTATGCATGCGCGCGTGTGTGTGACCCTGACATTCGTATTGATATATATTTAAAGTTGTATAAGACAAAATTAATTATTATAAGCAATGGCTACTTAAAATCGCTGAAAATCTCCCACGTTATACATTTTTTTTCTCATCCTCATGGTTAATAAGGTATAAGAATCGCATGTACTCGTATTTCGCCGTGACAAATAAAAAGAAACAGAGAACACTCAAAAAAATGCGTATGAAACTATTCCACTTCAGTTTATTCACTGGATGTGATAAAATCTCTAATTTTTCAAATCAGGAAAAGAGAAACCTAAGTTTATTGCAAAAATAATTCAATAAAACGAAGAAACCTAACATTTCTTATTTTTATCGCATGTGAACTATAACTGTGAGGTATAAAACCTGCTTGGAAAATTAAATTTATTAGTTAGGATTTGTAATAAAAATGAAATTAAACTCCTTTTTTTAGGTTTTCATTTCCAATCAAAAACACGCAAATACAAGCATCACCAACAGTGAAGAACACCTTAAACGCATTGGGGCAAAAACGGAAGAAATTGCAATAAATAAAAAAATTGATTACATTTTCCTTTCTCGTCTCGTTCTTAAAGTGAAATGAATAAATTCCAGAAATGATTTGAATGTGTGTAGAAAAGGGGGGAGGGAGGAGATTAAAAACGAATGTCGTGGTAGGAACAACATCCAGCCTCTATTGTACCGCGACCACATTTATGCAACCCACCGGAATAGAACCGGACCATGCACTAGCGGTTCTGTCCGGAAGTTCGATTTGTAGATTTTGCTCTTTCTGGATGCTGCCATTTTCTTCCAGCAGAATGAGTGATGTCGAGTTTTTTCTTTTTTAAACTTATTTATTTTGCTTGTAAAGAGCTTATTAAACGGTTGAGATCCAAACGAGGCGTGGTTTGGGGATTGGGATTATTGTTCGATATGAGATGTTTGCTTGTTGTTCGAGGTCGACAACCTGTTTGTCGTGCCAGAGTTGTTATGGAATAGATTTTATGGATCGTTAGGAACGAAATAGAATTTAGCGGAAGTATCTTAAATTGAATTTTCTTTTGATAGTTTATTTGTTCCGCGAGGTTACTTAAAGGAAGAATAGCTTCTGAAAATCTTTAAATAAAAACGCAGCTCATACTTATAAAATGCTTTTCATTATTAAAGAAGCGGAAAATTCTCCAGAAAGTTTTTTGCCGGTTAAAAAATTCAAACGAAGCATTATTATTCAAAAAGTTACCAAAAAAAAAAAAAAAAAGCATTTTCTCCGCTTTCTCAATGAATATTGCACACAAGTGAGCAAAAAAGAAAATAAATCTATATTTACCGAAGTAATTTCACTAGAAAAAAAGAACGAAGTTGACTAATTACATTTTCGACAATGCCCATAAAATACGGAAAATGAATACGAACAATGTGCGAGGCAATGAAATAAAAGGGTTGGAATTGTGAAAATTAAAATTTTTGAGCTAACAAGTAAAAAGTAAGAGACACTCTTATCCGTTTTGGGTCTTGCGGGGGGCCGATTTACACTTTGATCTTAAAAAAGTTAACAATTAAAACTTATTAAGGGTTTGAGCTTTGCACACGTTTTACACAAAACTTAAAAGAAGTCCATTTAAATATATTTTCTTCGCACTATCTTATATAACATCTGAAGATATCTGTCGCATGCTATGCCAAAATATCATCCAGCAAAATTAGGGTTGAACCACGATCAGAAAAACTAATTTTTTCCCCTCGTAAATTGTTTATTTTGCTCGTATGAAAAAAAATGCAACTGCACTTGCGTTGTAAAAATTATAAAAAAAAAGAATAAAAGGGGATGAAAAAGATAATGAAAATGAAAAGATTTTTGTTTAAAAGGTGATACATTTTCCCAGCATTCCATGAATTTTCGGTTACATCCAGTGCTTTCGTCAAACTTATTATCTACTCCAATTTAATTAACAGAATTGTATCATTTTCCTAAAGCGTCCCACAGCGCCACTTACATGATAAAAGCAAGTCCCAGAAAGTTAAACGTTTCTGCAGCTAAACAGAGATACTAATATATTGTTTTTCAATTCAAGGCATATCTGCGGTCCATAAAAAGTAACCAATGCATCATCGATGAATCATTGATTGCCTATATCTGTTCGATGCCTATTATCAAGCGCCAGAATTCCTTCCATAGACGAAGCAGCTGTTGGTTCTATGTGCGGTACTGACTCATTCATTTACCCATGGCGCCGCGTCATCTACTGGTATGATAGCGTTGGAATCGGAATGGAGAGATACAAACACAATCAAGAGTTCGATTAAGTGGCGCATTTGTACTGATTGTGGGTTCCTCTAAGCACACCTCTGCAGATGACGAATTTGGTAGATTACAGGATGTAACGAAAGGAAAAACAGATAAAATAGTTCCGCCTCAAGCAGCAGTAGTTTCATTGAATATTAGTCAGTTCAGTACATATTTCTATACCAATATAATTGTTTTTTATTTATTTTTTTATTTATAGTTGCCGTGTAATATTTTTTCTCTTATTGCAGATCGAATCATATGAACATTAATATCACATAAATTTATTTTACCCCATAATTGTTGAATAGAAAAAATATCTGAATAAATTTAATCTTAATAATGTTTGTCTTCTGACAATAAAATTGTTAAAGAAAACATTTATTGGAGAATAATTGTTTCAGACGGAATATGTTGTAGAATGTAGATGACAGATAAAAACTGGAGAATTATATATACCATATGGACATTAATGTCGCATAGTTTTTTTATTATTATTATTATTTTAAACTCTTTTTTTGAGTTAAAAAAAATGCAATCCAAAATATTCCGATTGGAACATATTTGTCTTTACCTGCATAACGCGGGACTACAATAGCCTTTCAGTCATGAAAATCGTGCTCTAAAAATTCGCGATTCGCAGTTTACTTGTTTAAAATGTTGTCGTTTCTTTTTTTAAGTGTAGTTTTTTTTTTTTTTTTAAGTTCATTTTGTAACAAAATATGAGAAAATTATTGCAAAAGTCTTAGACGTTTTATGATTTTTTTAATTTATTAAATGTGCACAAATTAAGCAAAATTGAAAATAAAAGAAAGAGAGATAAGGAAAAATTTTGGTAGTAACTTTATTGCACGTACTAAAGGACACTTTACAATACAGAAAGGTTCTGATTTTTAGATTTCAATGCAAATCAATTATAACCAAAACAGATTTTTCCTTAAAGTGTCAACAAAGAACCTCGGACTTTCGAGACTCTACTGTACTAAAATAAAAGGTTTATAACTAGTACAAATGGCAAGCAGAAACTTATCTGTTTAAGAGCAACAGATAGTACTAACAGATTAAGTAAGTGCAGCTATACAGCATGATTCAGAAAATATTTCAATGACAGCCTGCCTAGGATTCAGACTTTGCATTCGTTTCACTCAAAACTTAAAAATTCAATTACATCTCTTTGCTTCTATTATTGAATTGGTACATTTTGAACATTCATAGAAAGAAAGAAAAAAAAAAGCACGAAAAAATTTCAAGAGGAAAATTTTTTTATGTAACAGGCGACCACAATGGCATTTCAGTTCCTTTGAATATTTCTAAACCGAAAAAGTTATTCTTGTTTTGGCGGATGGTTCCAGAAACAGTTACTAAACACAACTTTCGAACTGCATTTTACCTCGTGTTTGTGAATTTAGTGCCCGACATTTGTCTGTCCGCCAAAAGCGTGGAACGGAAAATTTCCCTAAACCTCTTACTTAACGAGGACGACAACTACGGGACATAGGAAACGCCACACGAAACTACCCAGCGCTAAGTGGATAACGACCCTTTTTAAATAGGGAACATCCGTCACTCGGCAAAAAGTGTGTGGGCAATACATTTTCCTTTTTCTTTCTTTCTTTTCGGCAGCGATTTTTTTACACCATGTTTCGAAGCGCTACTGTTGTTGTTGGATTCGTGCCTGGGTTGAGACATGTTGTGACAAAGAATTAAAAAAGAGAGAAAGGATTGCTGATTTTGAGCAAGATGGATGTTTGGGCTCGCCGGCTAAGTGCCGCTCTTTCCGTTGCGAGAATGAAAGAGATGATTGGGAAACTTGTTCGTTTATTTCCTGTGAGAGAGAAAAAATATTTTTTCTGGTTTTTTGAGAGGAAACAGTGTTAATAGTGTTTCTTAAAATTTATGCACACCATGAAATAGGCTTCAGAATTTCTCTGTTCAAAAAGTATTTTCCCCTCTGATTCGAAATTTGTTCTAATTTTAATAAACGCTAAATTTACCCTTTTAAGTTCGAGAGACTAGTTAATTTCCTGCGAAACAAAATATTTTTTTATGGTTTCTGAGAGAAAATAGAGTTAAATGTGTTCTAAAAATTTATTCATTTTGAGAAATACGCTTCAGAAGTTCTCTTTTCTTGATTCCAAATTTATTCTTATTTCGATAATGCTAAGTTCCCTTTTTTAAATTCGGAATTTTTTTTTTATTTTGTTTATGTCCTGTTACAAAAAAAAAGTACATTGTCTTTTTTTAAGCGAACAGAGAAAATAGTGCTGAAACTTTCTCCAAATTTATGTAGAGTGAATTTCGTTCAAAGAAATTTACTATTTTATACGTTATTCCCTCTGATTCTAAATTTGTTCCTATCTGTGTAATGTTACAGTTAACTTTTAAATTTTCTAGTTTCTCAAGCTTAATGCGTTTTCCTCTTAATATAAACATCGGCTATTATTCCCTGCTTATTTTCTTGTGTTTCGAGTTTGTTAATAGTTTCACTGTTCTATTTCTGTTTTAACTTTCCCCATGGATAACTGTATTAACTAAAAAGGGTAAAAGGATAGGAGGTGCTGAAAGTCGATAGACATTTTCAGTTCGATAGCTATTTTGCAAAAGGTTTCCGAATCTGAAAACATATTCATGAATGATTTTTTTTCGTGTGTGTATGAAATTGTAAGATTTGCATTTATCTTTAAAAAAAACCTAAACAAAAGTTTTAAAGGTCATATCTTCTAACTTGCGACAAAAAACTAAGATACATTTATTATTTGATGAATATGTCGATGATTGAAAAATCATCGACATATTCATCTACATACAACAATAATGTTCAATCATAGTTGTGAATGGAAATAGGAGGTGCTTTAAATTCATACGGAATGGTATTTGCTGAAGAGGTTTTGATAGACAGAACAACCATTTAGTTTGACCATCTATGAGGGAAAAGATGCAAAAAGAAGAAGAAAAAAAATTATCTGTTTTTATTTAGCTGATTAAAAAACGTTTAAAACTGTATCATGAGATCATTAATATATTTTTTCTACGAAAAAAAATGTGTTAAAAAGAAAAAAAAAAAAGCTGTTCTTTATTTTCTAAAAAATAGCTGTATAGTCTTGATTGAATGTTGTTTCATGTTAAACATTTTTAAAGCTATAGCTAATTGGAGAATCGTATTGAATTTATTAAATGAAAATTCCTAAATAGTCGTTCAAAGTGAACCTTTAAATGTCACTTGTGGTTCACCACAATTATCACAATTCAACATCCCAGGTAGCACAAATAACCTTTAAACGTTTTATAAACGTTTTAAAGCGGTTGATACAACGTTAATAACCATTTTACAACCTTTAAAAAACGAAGTGTGCTACTTGGGATAGCACAAACTATGATTCAAAAGTACACTCTTATAAATACTGATTTTAACTTACCACAACGTGATTTGCAAGAAAGATAAAGTCAAGTACCACATACCTAAAATGAAAAAAGAAGATATTTAATTTGATGTCAAATAAATCTACTCTTTCACGTCAACTTTTAAGATCTATGCAGTTTTAAAAAGGAAAATATTAAAAAACAGAAAACATCTGGACTAGAAATATTTTTACAGCTGGAGATATTGCGCAGTAGATTTAAGATAAAATCAAGGACCTTTTCACTGAAAAGTAACGACATCCATTCACGAAACGGAAAAGTCCGAATTCGAGAACTTATAAGAAAATTCGGACTTTTCAGTAGGTAAGAAGTAAAATAATAATAAAAACGCGGAATAAAGACTCTCCCTTTTTTATGGTCATCCTATTATAAGTCTATAAAGAAAACAGGAGAAGAGAGAGGAGAAAGAAAAAAAATCAGTTTTCTCCTGAAAGATCTTCATTTCCAAGTCCAATGGTTCTTCCGGCCCAATAGTAGTAATAATAATAATAAAAAAAAAGACTTCGGCAGAAGTGTTTTGTGTGATTTGGGGCCTGTCGTGGACAGCAAAGTCAACCGTCTGACTTTCACTCCCTTCCATGGCACCTGAACCTCCATTTCCAGTTGAAGGCTTCCGGAGTTGTGGAGTGCCATCCAATGATCTCCGGGAAGTGGAGAAGGTGGGGGAAGACCACTTGACCTTCTTACATACACAATACCATGCGCCTAGAATTTTTGTAACACATAGAAAAGGATTTTGAATCTGATAACATATTGATTCTGTCCTCGATGTATGTGGAAGATACTGGAGATTTTTCAGTTGAGGATGAAATAACATCTCTTTTATGAGTTAGAGGAATATATTGTTGCTTAGAATTATAAGTTTGAGGCAGAACGTTTGATGAGTTACTTCATGTTCATAGCGATGTTTTCAATCTCATAAAGAGTTTTTATGATTTTTATTTAAATCTCTTTAAAGTAGTTCTTTCATATGGCCAACCGGAAATTAATCCAATTGCAAATTACAGTAAGTGACTGATTTTTTTCCTTCGTTGTTTGTAACTTTTAGGCATTGAAAATTCGTGAAGAAAAAATACAGTTTAATAATGGGGAAGAGGTCGTGTGATCTTTGCACATACCAATATTTATGAATGAACGTTTTTTGTGGTATACAAACTTTGATCGTGAGTTTACTTTTTTTTCCTGAGTTATGGCACTCTTGTGCTAGGAGAGTGATGCGATGAAAGATGAAACTAGAATATAAGAAAATAAAATGCGTCGTTTTGATTTTAGAGTGTTAATGCAAATTATATCTAGCATTTTCACAGTCTATATGGTTCTCAGCAATGTTTACAATGGGGCAATTTTTATTGAAAATTTCACAGCGAATGTATTTTCTTAAAATGGCCCAAAGAATTTACTCATACACTGATCTATTATAAGTATTTAAGAAATTCCCCACAACCAACTAAATAAATAGCTGTAATACATCATTGCATTTCACTTTGAATCTCACCTTTGAACAACTTCTTCTGAGTGATTCGAAAAAAAAAAAAAAAAAAACTCAAAGAAAGAGGAACTCCCCATACCAAATGCAAAAATGTATAAAGTACTGTATTTCGCAAGTTGCTAAAACCATGGAACATTCAAAATATTTTATTTTGATACACTGACACTATTTAAGTAGAGTGCCAATAATAAAATATAATCTAAAACTGAAAACACCTAAAAACAGGTCATAAAATTCGTTTACAAAAGCAATTTTATTGCTTGTGTATTATTGGGTGGGTAGTTTTACAAGACCTAAATCTTTGCAACGCCACAAAGATAAAAGAAATCTTTGTTAGAATGTTCATAATTGTACTAATCCGAATTTCCTATTAAACAACTGTCCAAACGGCAGTATACTTGAGAGTACCGACAAAAAAAGTTAGATATATAACCTCATAAAAACTTTACGATACTTCTTAGCTGCGAGCCATAAAATTCCCTACGTTACTATACAAGGTAAAAAAAATCTTCGAGCTCTTTTTTTTGGCAAACTCAATCCCTCTCGATTATTAGCTATAACCAGGGTTAATGCAATGCTTTTTTTTATTTTTGAATTCATCTTTTTTTATGATGCTTCTAACATAAAAAGCAAAAACAAAAAATCACCAAGTTTCTTCTCAAAAATGTTTAAATGAAAGCTAAGAAATGTTAGGAGGAGTGGTACTTCACGAGATTGAAGCGGTAAAATTTTCAGTAGCAACGACATCTTAAGTTACAGATTATATTTTCGAAATTTGCTACAAATTTGTGTTTGAAAGAAGTAAATATTATCTTTCTTATAAAAAAGTTTAGATTGAAAACCAATTGGGTATCAAATTTTAGACACATAAATAATGATAGGAGTTACATAAATATTGAAAAACGCAGTCAATTCATTAATGAAACGTCAGTTTTATAGACAAAATCTGGACAGTCATTTGCATCATTGTGTCCAAATATACTTTGATAGTCCAGGCTAGTGTCCATTGAAATGTCAAGATACCTAAAATTTTTATATATATGACATTTTTTGGTGGTTTCTATATGAATTTGACCTACTGATTCCGAATCAGTTGAGTGCCAGACGCTAAACCTTGAGCATTTTTGTCAAAATGGCGATATCCAATATGGCTGCTATAAAAGGTATGAAGCAAATTAATGGAAACAAACGTGCAATGAAGCATATTTTACACGTAAAAATGATTGTACTCTTTAGTCAAAATACAATTCTATTGAAAATAAATATTTATGAAAAGAATACAAATAAACATTTTTACCAAATGGTAAGAGATGTCAGAATTCAAGATGTCAGCCTAAAAAGTTGCTAGGTTTGATTTTCAGGTATCAATCATTTTTTAAACCGTAATGGACATGAAAATAGAATGTTTTAACAAAGATAAATGTTTAAAATGATATTCAGGGATCATAAAAAATGTGATTTAACCTAACAATAACACTAAAATTTAAATTATTTAGAAACATTCTTTCGCCGGTTTAAGCCAATTTCCTTGAAGAAACAACTTTCTTTTACAAAAGAGCTTCCTATATTGATACAAGTTGCATGAACGCAGACTTCTCGCTTTTGTGAAAGGTATTTTTAGCTACCAGTTGGAAGGTATATCCAATGTGTTTGTTTAGTGTTTCGCCTTCAGCTCGATTGCGGATTGTCAAGATTGACTTCACCCAAATAAGGGTATGTGCAATCTTTCTATATTGTAGTTTTTCAAGATTTGCAGAACTAATAAGCAGCTCAGCTATTTGCGTGCAATTTCTGCCTTAGCACTGGCCAATTTGTTACACTGCTCCAAGATCAATCCTGGTAAGCCAGAATGGTGCCGAACTGTTATCATCAACCTATCTAAGAGTTTTTGGAAAGTTACCGATTTATTGCTGTAAATTGACTGAGTTTGTTTGAAAGCTTTCAAAATTCTTTAGCAAGTAACTGCTCATTATTTTTCAGGAACGTTTCGGGCTGTTTTTACAGTGAAACTGTGAAGAGGGAAGTTGGCTTAAAACATCTCAGACAAATTAAAAAGATATTTTCCGGTCATAATAGAATTGTATGATAAACATCACTGCAAAAAATTACTTTTTCTCAGTGAAAAAGCGAAAAAATGCTTAGGGCTGATGAGATATAGTCGATAGATGTTTTCTGATAAGTTTAGAAGCTTTTGCGAATCAACAAAACAATTTTTTTTTACTAAACTAAAAAGGAGAAAAAAGTCTTGAGACTTATTTGGTAGATTAATTAAATATTTTGCGGTAAATTTAAAAATGCCTGTGAAACAGCAGAACAAAATTTTCAAAAATGAAAAATCATCACTTTCTAAAGGAGACATCGTACTGAAAGTTTTAACAAATCAGACGCAAGTAATTAAATTTGTTGTGAACAGACTGTTCGATCCCCAGGCCAATGTCTAATTGTTACTGTTACCAAGATCCTTTTCCGATTAAATGGGTGTTGGAATTAAACAAGCTTTTGTTTCTCATGAAGAAGCTGATATGATTATGATTCACTAGTTAGTCAAGTTATAAAGTCAATCCCCTTCCTAAAGAGTTTAGAAACCTTCCAAATAAAAGTCAGCCACTTTACGGCAAGAAATTGGGAACTTTCCAAAACTCTTCTGTTCGTCACTTTTCTGGCTTATCAGGAAGGCTCCTGGAGCAGTTTAACAAATATGGCCAGTGCTAAGACAGAAGTTGCAAGAAATAGCTTATCTGCTTATTAGTTCTGCAAATCTTGCAAAACTACAATTGGAAAGATTGCACATACCCTTGTTTGGGTGAAGTCAATCTGGACAATCCGTAATCGAGCTGAAGGCGAAACACTAAACAAACACATTGGATATACCTTCCAACTGGTAGCTAAAAATACCTTTCACAACAGCGAGAAGTCCGCGTTCATGCAACTTGTATCAATATAGGAAGTTCTTTCGTAAAAGAAACTTGTTTCTTCAAGGAAATTGGTTTAAACCGGCGAAATCCCGAAACTTAAATTTGGAATGTTCTTAAATATTTTTAGTGTTATTATTAGGCTAAATCAAATTTTTTATGATCCCTGCATATCATTTTAAACATTTATCTTTGTTAAAACATTCCATTTTCATGTCCATTACGGTTTAAAAAATGATTAATACCTGAAAATCAAACCTTGCAACTTTTTAGGCTGACATCTTGAATTTTACCATTTGGTAAAAATTTTTATTCGAAAACTTTTTATAAATATTTATTTTTAATGGAGTTGTATTTTGACTAAAGAGTACACCATTTTTACGTGTAAAATATGTTTCATTGCACGTTTGTTTCCATTAATTTGCTTCATACCTTTTATAGCAGCCATATTGGATTTCGCCATTTTGACAAAAATGCTCAAGGTTTAGCGTCTGGCACTCAACGGATTCGGAATCAGCAGGTCAAATTCATACAGAAACCACCAAAAAATGTCATATATGTAAAAATTTTAGGTATATGGTCTTCTAGCCTGGACTATGAGTAAAAATACGTTGGATCAAAAAGAATATCATAAAAGTATTTCCTTTTTTAATTGAGTTTCTATGAAATTATATTTCATACAAGATCGGAAAAAAGATCTTTTTTGTAATACCAAACAAGTGATATTAAATATGTAAAAGCCTCATAAATAATCCATTCAATAAAATTCTGTTTATAGTCCTAATTTTTACATTATATACCAAATTTAACCTTCCTCTACTACGGTGGGTAGTATCCGACCCAAATCAAATTTAATTTTTACATCCTATATCCCTAATTTTTACATCCTATAGTATCATTACTTTACATTAGAATCCAATTTCCAAAAGATAAAAAGTTTTTATATTAAAAAAAAGGCTCAAAAAAGAGTATGTCGGATCCGACCCAACAGTAGTGTATGTGTGATCTTAAACCACCGTAGTAGAGGAGGGTTAAAAGGAACAAGAATAAGAATTTAAAGTAGAACTTTAAATAGTTCAAGCTATTCATTTTCATTGCTTCTTTTTATGAGAAAACTCATTTTTAACTGGTGAGCCATGTTTTACACAAAACATCAAGCGTAGAGGGAAAAAGGTATCCTTGAGATTTACTATGAATGACATTTGATGAAGCAATTCCAAAACTCATTACATTACCAACCTCCGAAATATTTAAACCTCAGAATGCTTCATTAAATACAGTTGCGTTCCTTCGCGAAATTAGGACAATATCGCGTTTCCCATCAAATCAGAAATCAGTTTCTCGAACTCGAAGATACAACTGACCACTTTATTCCCTTCCGTTCCATTTAGTTGTCACCCACCCCCCTGCTCGACCCTCTACAAGTGTGAAAGGGGTGTGGTGCACGAGAGGGATGGACGAACGAATACACCTCTTCCCATTACTGTTCCGGAACACAACTCTTACGGCACTAATCTAACTCACTCATCAGCTGTCAGTGAAAGGCAGACCGATACGAGCTGACATCTTTGGACACAAATTGGAGGATTGGGATTCATAGCTGATTCGAAAATCTTCTTATACTGGGGTTCAGAAATGAGATTATATAGATTGGTTTTTAAACATATTTGAGAAGTATTACATGATTATCAACGACGATTCATAAGGATAACGGAGTAGATTATTGCATTTTTCTTACGATCAACTTTTTGATGGCACTTTCTGGAAAAACACACACATGCAGTCAAGTCTTTATAATTTTTAAAATGACACTATTTTTGATGAAAATTTGAAAATTACTATTAACGGAAACATAATTTCTAACGATATGTTTTGACAGTTACACACGCACTGTGTTTGAATATTCAAAATTTGCTTTGTTTATACTTAGCGTTGAAAAAAGCTTTAACTACTCGATTCTGGACATTACTTTCCAAAAATCATTTTACTGAAAATAATCTAAAATTTTCAAATTTGAAGTTCGCGATAATGTTAAGTTCAAAATTCTGAAAGCTTTAACTTTAAAAAAGCTTCAACTTTTGTCCCATTTCTTCTTCAAATAGCAACTAGTTTCTTTTTTAGGCTGATATTTTAACGGTAAGCTTTTGGAGAGTTCAATTTCGTTCATTTTTGGTAGTGTATTTTAATGCAAAATATCTTATTTCGTACTGGGTTGACAAAATAAGTGTTCTTTATACCCTAATAAGACTAGAATAAAGACAGATTTTAAATTAGGAGCACAAAGTGAATGAAAAAAAAGGCGCTGGTATAAAAGCCGTTTTTAACCTGTGGAACTCACAACAGTTCTCTTCTAGAATGCTTGTAAACATTTTATTCGAAATTGATGCCATGTTTGCATAAAAGTAATTTTATTTGTAGGTTTTAAATGGATTCTAGTACAATTAAAATAAATTGACATTTCTAACATAATTACTTATCAATTTGCATAGTAGTAAAAGTTAAAAAGAGTTGATCCATATCTTGAGTGATTAGGTACTTTGTTTTATTTTGCACAATATTAACGATAGCATCTCACATTATTTGCTTCTGTAAAATGCAAAACTAGGGAAACTCTTCGGTCGCCAGAGGCTGGTTGCAATAATTTTATAAATCGCCACTTTTTTTAAAAGTGCAAAACGAAATAAATTTGTCAATTTTCGGAAGTTAATAATAGATGCATTAATTAAGCAAAAGAAGAACTTACCTCCTTGGGTTGAAAGGGAGATAATCGTAACAGAACTGACCTGCGTACAAAGCTGCATTCCTTAATGCAAGTTAATTGATAAAAAATACGAAGGTTTCATCCTGATTTTGGTGGAAAAGTTTTTTACCAATTACGTAATATATTTTGTGCTCATTAATGGCATTAATTTATTTTGGCGGTGGTGAGAGGGAGGTGACTAACAGGTGTTTAGTTATCTCTTGGCCAGTGGCGACTGCTAATTTTGCCCTTTATAAAATTGAATAATGCAATTATGAATTTCTAACGATGCAGCAGGATGTGAAGTTAGCTTAAACGGATTAAGCCTGAAGAACACATTTGCACCTATCCAATCACCGGTGGTCTAAAATGGCCCTCGCCAGAACGCTTGCAAGGGGCAGAGGCGATTAGATCTGCATCTGCGTTCCTGGAGGGCAGATGGAATTTGTCATCTCGGACAATGGCCAGGCGGCCGAAATTAAACAGACGCTGTTCTCTGACCACAGCGGTCAATGATTTGGCGTAAGTGGGCAGCGCACGCCAGCGGGTGTGTGTGCTCGCAGGGGTGAGATGGCCGATATTGGTTTTCCGCGGAGATGCCCCAGTGATGGAGGCGAAGTGATTCGGGAGGACTTGAGTCATGGGATGATGGCCGGCTTATGCAGATAGCCCCCAAATGAGCGGTAGGGTAATCATTCTAATTACACCCCAGAACGGTATCAAAACACAGAGCGCGCCATTTTCGCGAGTGTGGACTCCTGCGAGGATATTAAAACGCACCGCAAGTAGTTCGGAAACGTTTACTCGTAAATAAACAGAGCTCGGGCAATGCTAGTCAAATTTAGTTATTCGTGGAATAAGATAGATTCAACGAATGAACTCTTAGCGAAATTTTGCTGTTAAAATTCATAGCATCGTTGAAAACTAGCATTTGGCCCATGACAGTAAAAAATGTCCTTATTGATGCTTGTAATTATGTTTTAAAAAGAGGGAGAAAGAACTTTTACGATTATGTGTCAAGCATCGTGTGTATTTGTGTGTTGGGGGAGGGGGGGGGGTAAAATGAAAAAAAAGTACACAAACCCAGTGAACAAAAAATCCTAAGTAGTGGACAAACATAGCATTTTCAGACTTTTCATTTTGGAAATAAATAGAAGGACGTGACTACTGCTAATTTAGTAAAGAAAAGTTTTGAAACCATGCAATTTTTATACTAAGCGTTGTTCATTCACTGGGGGGGGGGGGGGGATAATTAAAATTAACTTACAACATGGCTTCTATTTTATCGCTCCTACGGTAAAATTATTTTTCTTTTGCAGCACTATGTTTCGATCAACTGTGAACGACAGGCTACAATTGCCAATTATTTCAAATACATGAACATTCTAGCTTCTTTTTTAACATGCAAAAAAAGCTGCTGATTATTTCGCGAATAAATTGATGTTTTTAAAATGTTTGCTGAAATTAAAGTTTAGTTTATTTCTCTTAGATCTTAAGAGCAAAGTTTAAGGCTCGTAAATTCATTCCATCCGCTAGAATTTGAATTTACTCTTGAGTAAAACTTGATACTTTGATGCTAAAACTTTTCCTTTATCAAATCTTGATTGTTAACTGTAGTAAAACTGCTATTTAGTTAATGACGCTTTTACCGATGTATTCCAAGTAGCTTTTTTCTGAATTGTGCTTATAACCATGTCTATTCGAGTAAGGTATACCCATGTAAAACAAGTCGTCAGGTTGGAAAGTCACTAACTTCTTATCGTAAGACAGAAAGGAAAAGCTAATTTTAAGCAGGTGAGATGGATTATTTCAAGTCAACTAAAAAAAAAAAAAAACACACAATAATATAATACATTTATTTCGTGGAAAATTTTGGTCATAAAACAATGACTTTGTGTTAAAATAAATATTAATAGAAATAGAGCTTCAAGAAAGCAAACTTTGCAATATAGATTAAAAAAAATAACTGAATAATTGGAAGTTTATCGAAGAATTTCCCACAAATGATGCCAAATTTTGTATTACATTAAGTACAGATAAAGAAGAAATTAGAGAATTTCGAAATTATAAGCTAAACTATATATTAGTAAGCAGCACGATGTGAAATGAAAATATCAAATTTAAAAAGAATAGACAATTTATGTTTTGGTGTTACAAAAAACAAATGCTTTCCTCAGTTCCAGGAACCATAAAAAGTAGAAAACATATCTTTCTTGTTTCACTGCGCATGTGCCTCTTTCAAGAAGTAAGATTTTTTTTTGCTTAATTAATTGATATAAAACAAAAACTTTATTTTACAGACAGATTCCCATGTATTATGTTCCAATATTTTTTTGACGCACGCACGCAGACACACCCTCGCACATTAATTCATATTGGAAAAGAGACAGCAAAATTTTGTGCTATTTAATCCTTTGCTACAATAACCGAAGAGCTCAAAGAATAAATCTCAAAATCCTTGTAATGTCTGAAGTGCATCTGAAGAAAACGAAAGTTGATGGTTCTTACTCTGTCAAAGATATCCCGTAATCAAATTTGCAGCCATAAATATCTCTCATGCAAAACAAAATTTCAGCGACAGCTTCCAAACCCATTTCCAATAAATTTAGGCCCGAGCCATCTCCTCCGCTTTTCTATTAAATAAACGACTACAAGTTGCTGTTATCGTTCCGTCAGCGAAAACACTAACCACATGCCGCCAAAAAAATGCCGCCCGTAATCCCTCGGCTCGAACTTTTAACGACGATTATTAATATGTGAAAAAAGCGGACAGGAAAAAAACAAATGGTTCCATTATTTCCTTTCTCCCGATATCCCAACGCATAAATATAAACGGCCGAAATTAATTCTCCGTTGAAACAATTTCCGACTAATGTCCTAAGTGTGCGACAATGTTATCGATGGCTAATTTCCTTTTGTCTTCTTCTTCTCCACCGTCGTTGTCATGGTTACAGGTAAGGCGCCTCTTCCGATCACTTCACTTCCTCGACGAACGAAAGATTGTCGCTCTGATGTTTTTAACCTCTGGATTCGGAGCACGGCCGGATGCCTCTCATCTGACTCGATTTACAGCCGGATTAATTGCCGGACGACTGAATCCAATGAGTGATGAGATTGTGATGGAATGTGCGAGATATTTGATTAATCTCAAATAGCAGACGGCAATCGGAAATAAAGTCTGTCTCCCATTTCGCGCTTTTATATGGAATCTTGAACATTACTAACGGATAATTCAATATTTTATGAAGATTACAAAATGAGATTTAGTTCAGGCGAAAGAGTAATCTTGCGATTGGGTTATGGAAAATGTGTCGATTTTCCTGGAATAGTAACACTTATGATTGCTAGCATGGCTCATTTTCTAACGGCATTATTAAGCTTTAAATTTAAGAACTAAGAAACTTAAGTAGTGTTTCCAGTTTGTACTACCCTTTACCACTAAAAAGTCGAATATTTCAATATCTTGAAAAATGTGCACTGCAAGCAAATGTTTCATCATCTTGTTTTTTTTTTTTTTGGATGCAGCTATCAATTTATATTCAATGTTTAACATGAAGGAAAACATTCATACTTTTAGAAAACAACCATGTCCTACTTATCTTTAATAAAATATTTTGTTTTACTCATACATACGCAATTGTGTACATTTATTACGACGTTCTAAATATTACGTTCTAAATATAATTTATTAAGATATTCTAAATATAGGCTATCAAGACCAAGCTTTATCCATCTGTTAACAAAACTCTAGCTTTCAACAGCAAAGTATTACAGCCCAAATGTTCCTTTCAGAAAAACAATGTCAAACAAAGTAAGGTAGATAACAAACCGCTGGCGGAGATAAGGACAATTACAACTTTTTCAGAGGAAAAAAACCCCCAGTTTCTCTTTCCAGCCTTTGTTTTTTTTAAAAGGAAACCTCCATCATTACATACATCAGGTGTGAAAGTGACGAACATTATTAGTAGTGAGACTAAACATCAACGGAACCTCTTGTCGATTGTCTGGCTGAAACAGGAAACCAACTACTGTATCAGTCAAGATAGCGTTACCGGAAACATACCCCCAAGTTATGTCGTTACTGTCCCCAAAATGAATCTTATTACATAAATGTTTCTTTAGCGTTCTTAGGCGGCATTAACTGTGCTCCCTCAAGTACGCGAAGGGGGATTTTGTATGGATGCATCCCTTTCGAAAGCCTCACTTCCCAAACATTGGTGTCTTGTTTTTTTTAAAGTGAAGGATGTAACAAAAGTTTTCGTTTATGAATTTTGCGAAAAAGAAAGCTGCGATTTTTTATGGGGCATCACGAAGCATCACCTAGGGGAAATATGTAATTTGAAACAGGTCGTTAAATTTTATGAGAAGCGAGAAGTGAAGGCGTTGAAATGTTTCCGATATCTTGTCGGACATTGCCTTCTAATTTAATTGAAATTTCTTTTTATGTCATTGAATCAATTATAAGAGTACTTAAAAATAGGAAAAAATTAACTGCTTTTTAGATGCTATTGAATTTGATAAAGAATTTTAAATTTAACAAATGTTTTCTCAGTTTAATGTTTATAATTCGGATGTTACATTCAAAATGCTGTTCTGTAAACTTTCGTTTTCTCCCCCCCCCTCAATTTTTCCTGATCCTATAAAAAGAATTATAAACTAACTTTAACAGCATATGACGACATACCACTTGAAAATTAATCGATAATAACTGAACAGTTAAACTAGTAAAAATCGATGCTGATTTTTTTAAAAAGAATAATTTATTTAGGACTTAACAGTTTTTTTTTTTTAGTGTCAACGGATGAGTAAATTTTCGGTTTCTAATGCAGATTCTAAATCGTCCTTCGTTTTAGATTTTCTCCAATCTTCATCAGCAAATTTCTTGTAGAATAATAACGGAAAGAGTAATTTACATAAACATATATAAAGTATAATATGAGTTATCTAGGAAACTTGTTGGTGGATGCATGGGTAAAGCAACGAGACAAATATATATATAAAAAAATAAATAAATAATGCAACGTAAATTCATCAAAGGCAAAATTAAACAAAATATTTACTAGCTCTTAGCAAGAGTCTAAATTAACATATTTTTTATGGTAGTTTACAATATTAATTCTGACGAAAAATTTGCAGAACATCATCACACATCAGAAAGGATAGACATTTTAATCGATCACCTAATTGCATCACTGAGAGACGAGAAAAAGAAATTGGCAGAATAATCGTTTTAAAAATCATTCCTAACGGTACAGCGTACACTTGAAGATGTCACTTGAATGAGTAATTTCAATTATGTTATTTTGCCAAGACGCTGCTGATAAAAGAAATTAAAATAACTTTTAGGCAATAGCGCAGTAATTTGAAGTACGACACTCTCTCTCTCTCTCACTCGCACTCGCACACACCGATAGAGAAATTGTAACGAAGAGCAAGAACCGAAAGAATTTTTAAAGTAACTTTAAAGGAAAGACCGATTTCAGAAATATTTACTATTAGTTAGTTGAAGGGTTTGGAGGATGAAGGAGCTATGTTACATTTTAAAAAATGAACACTGTGGACAATGGTAAGTAATGGATGCAGGTAAGCAAATAAAAGTTGGTGCATCAAAAAGTAGATGTCATTAGACAACTTCATTCACTAACTTAACGACAAAACCAGAAAACAAAAAAGCTGCAATAATAAAACTTTGAACTTTAATTAACTTTAATTATTTTATTAAAGGGTTTTGTCACACAACCCTTTTATCTCCCAAGCTCAAATTTAAATTTACCAAAATACAATTCGAAATCCGTCTTCTTAAAAATAATTTTGTAAACATTACAATACAAAAAGTATTTCTTAAAGATTTCAATAACTTATAGATTGAAATACCGCAGCAAAAAGACCTTCCGTTGAAAAGTGTCCAAAATAGTACTATCGTTTTTGGGGCTTAAATGAAATTTCAATGAAAAGGACATTCAAGTAAATTGTAAGAAAGTCTGAAAAGTAAAACAATAGGCACTTCTGGAAGGGAGAGTTGGTATCAAAAGTTGAACATCCCCTCTACACATGCCCATTTGGCTCCCCTCCAGAGCAGTTTCTGTAGAACAGAGAGAAACTTTTTATATTCTTTCCTCATTCTAAACTACTGGTGCATCATTATACTAGAGCCAAAGAAACGTGTTCGTTACTGAAACACATAACTTCGACCGGAGGAACTATATGTGGACGAGTTTGAGGCTTTTTTCATGCCATGCCTTTTTTATTTTGAAGAGGTTAAGAAGTAAATTTGAAGTGCTCACTCCTATTTTAAGACAGTTATGATGCTCGGTTGGAAAAGAATGGGGCATGTTTTGAAACATGAGTTCACGTTTCATGTTTTCTGTTTCCCGAAGAAATAAATATCATGTGTTTATAGTTATGAATATATTAAGTAATTCTATGGTTAAGAAATAATAAACGTAGTTACGTTTAAGTGTAGTTGATTCACAGTTTGTTCATCAGACACATTCCGGCCTTGTTTGAGAAACTCCACTTCCAGATTATGTCGATGTATCGAATGCTATTATGAAGCGTTTTAGCGTCACTTAGGTTGGAGGTCAACTAAGATTAGATTGGAATTAATTCCGATGTAAAAAAAATTTTTTTGAGTAAGTTTGGAATTTTAAGCTAAAAGTCGGACCAACACGTACTGATACTGCTGAAAATACTGAAAAATGCCACATAAAACTACAAGGTAAATTTACATGATGTAACAGTTGAAGTAGACACTTGTCATTAGCACTTTAAAATTTGAATGCGGATTAAAGAAGATTTTGAGGATAAAATGCCGTTGTGTTATATTGAAAAATACTTTCCAATTAACACGTTATTTCGACAAATTTGTGGCAAAAATATTTAGCTCACTGGTAAACTTCATTGTTATTAACATACATAGTCAAATTTTTGACATTCTTATTCATCAGGTTTTTTTTTCCTTTCTAAAAACTTATGTCCAGTTTCAGTTTTTTACCGCTGCGTTCGGAAGATTCTGAAGCACCTAATGTGTCCCTCACTTCCTAGAATTTTACTCCCTGTTTTATAGAGCAATCTTCTTCCGACTTAACCCAGTAAAATACCAATCGCTCGAAATAGCTTACAAATAAGCCTACGACAGATAAGCAGCAGAAATTGGAATCATTCTTACGTTTTATTTCATCATTATAGCTATACTCACCGAAGTCCGAGTACTTTAAAAACCGCCATTTATATCCTGTTTTTTAGGCGCCATTTTGAGAGTCAGAAAATTCTTTATCGCCTTGTAGTAAGGTGCTCTTTACCTTTACTTTGAGATAACGGACTCGTTACCTAGACGAAGATAACTGTTTTTGGAGCACTTAGGCTCTGACAGGAAAGTTCTCGTAAAAGCGTAATGATTGAATTATTGGCAGTCTAGTGGCAAAAATTGAAATAGGCAGCGTGTTTGATGTTGTTCCATCTACAGGATATGGCTTTGGAGAACGCAGTTTTATTACGGAATTTTACTGCAAATAGGGTATCTTTAATGGCACAAATAGGAGTGAATAAAATGGGGAAAGGAGCAATATTTCGAATCAACACTTTTAATATCTCTTTTCAAGCTCAAGAGTGAAGAGCAGGTTTTAATGTATTTTTAGTTCAGAAATTTGCTTATTGAAACGTAAGGTGAAGTTAATAAAAGATCAATTTGTTCGGTATCCGTGAAAGTTTTCAACTAACAAAAATATGGAAAAGGAAAATGTATTTAATTATATTGTTAGAAATATATTTTAGTTCAAATTATTAAAGGTGTAAATCATTTAAAATAATTAATACTATTTTTTGAAACTCTTAACTTAGATGGTAAATAACGTAACATTAAACTTCATGACGTGTGTGTAAATTTCAAATATAAAATTATCATGGACTATTATTAAGTATGGAACTAATTACTTTAGAAATTTGAAACCCGAAGCTCAAGTATTCAATTCGATATAGCCAAAGATTACCCTTCAGCAAAAAGTAAGGGAACATTATCGTATTCAGAACTTTTTAATGCATTAGCAGCTTGAATTTCGTTTAATATACACATATTCCCGCAAAATAAAAAAATACAGGAGCTCAGCTTCCAGGATTTTTAATGCAAGTGAAAACCAGGATATGGGGTTATGTTTACCGTGCTGTCCACAAATTCACTATCACGCTTTTCCCCCGAAAATGCAACTATCTTCCTCCTTTGTCAACTTGTAACATTTCACCTTGTCTCTCCCCGCCCCCCACGCCGTTACATGTAAATGTTGAGAAGTACGCTTGTGCAAATTAAATTCTCCCAACAAAATATTTATACGTGAAAAAATAAACAATTATCTAAATTTTTTGTTTTAACATGGAAGTATAAAAGGATATGATTTTATTTAATATTTAGTTTGATTTTCAGCTAATAGTAATTTTGATTAAAAATGCCGAGCAGAAATAACCAGAAGAAAAGTTTATTTATTTTTGATTTTTAAATTATTGGCTCAGTAAATGGCAAGCTATCATATAAAAATGAATGAGTAAAACTGAAATACAATTTTAAGTCTTTAATAGTCGTGATCACATTTTATTAGCTTTACCTTAATAGATTTAACAAAATATTTATTTTTAATTTCAATTTTATCTATATGTTTAGATTTTTTCCGTATCTACATCTTTTATTCGATTAATCACAACATACTTTACGCTCTTAGAAGTAAATCGCACTTTGTTCTTCAAACTTCTAACGGGAATTCGTCATGGAAAAAAAAAACTTTTCACCGAAAAATTTTTTGGAACTCATAAGACTGATACCCCTGCCATCAATATTTTTTTGGGGCGCAAAAATAATTTTATTTTATCTGCCGAGACTACAAAGCATTTTCACTCTTCCCCTAGCCTCAGAGCATTGTAAAAATGGGAGTAAACGCGCGTTTGGATTCAGGTGCAGAGGCACACGAGGTGGCATACAACTCAAACAAATGTGGCAGTTTTCTCCATCCTCGCCAATAAGATTTTCCGATAGTTTTCTTCCTCATCGGATAGGATCTTTTGTGGTGGATGAAAAATCTGCCGGCGCCAGAAGGAAGCATATTTCATCCGCTCGTTTTGACACAAAAATCAATGGTGCGGAGGTACGAAAAGTGGGACTTGATTTCTTTCTTATGGCTCTGAATTTCTCAAAGTAGCCCTCCTCTCAATGTTTCTTGCGTTTTTCTCAGGTATTTCCTTCTGGGGCAATGGTTCGAATCATTGCCCCATGGACTTTTTTCATTCGCTATGGTGCACTATGTGTAGAACTGGGTAGTGATGTAAAAGACTGGTGATAGGATAATGACAGTTAAATATAAAAAGGTATATGATATTCATGCGCTGGAAAAATAAAATACTTGCACAAAGACATGATTTAATTTTAATTCTATCCATAATTGGTCGTGCATTTGTTCAAAACTGAAGTCATTTTAATTTGTTGAATTAGAAGAGTTGATGGAACGAATCCAAAAGAAATCGGAACAAGTGTACGAGAAAGATAAAACTGCAAAAGAAAAGGGGGTGGAAAGTATTTTCTGCAGAAATATTTATAAATGGGGGTTCGCTTAAAAGATTACAAAATTCATGTGATCATTATAAAATTATTTTTGCGTTTGGAAAAGAAAAGAAAGACATCAATGTGTTGTGGAAAACATACAAAATATCAGCCAATTTTAGCAGAAATGGTAGCATATTTGAACATTTAAATAAAGAGCAAATTCAATGAAACCTGCGACATTAAGTATATGCTTCCAACAGAGGTGCAGGTCTTTTTGCTAAGCCGCATGTACGGAAACACTTATCAATAAATTTATTACATAACTAAAAACAGTGGAATATTTTAGAGAAATTGTTGAGTTTGGATGAAAAAGATAGGAATCGTAAGTTGAAACAATGGGATGAATGGTGTTTCTTGAACCTTTTGTGATCCGTGGATTGACAAAATTCGTGTGGGAAAACTTCTGAGATTGGTCAGGTTTTTCTCGCCTTTTTTTTTTTTTCGGAAAACACCTATAATGGGCATAAGTTGATGGACAGATTATTTTCGTATAAATGTAAGGTTAAATAGTTGTTGTAATTATTATAATCACGGAAATAAAATATTGAGAAAAATTACCAAACGTTATTAAAAGAGGTCACAAAATTAACGTAAAAATCCCATTTATTACACACACAACAAAAAACTTAACTTTATACAACACTGATAAGTAGCTGAGTACTGGGTAAATTTCCACGTGAAACCAGTCCGTTACACCAGAGGTTGAGAATTCTCACTTTCTAAAATTCATCATAATGCATTGCATTATAGTATCGAGAAAATGCATTAATTTGTTTGGTATGTTGAAAAACATTCACGATTAACTCGAACCTTTTTTTTTTAACTTTTCCTCCTGAATCATTCTTTTTCACTTCGAGAATTAGAGGGACAAAATTAAAAACAAAAAAAGATTATTCGAAACAAAATAAATGCAGTGCAATAGCTATAAATACCACGCAGGGCAGTATCGAACTCGCACCCTCCCCCTCTCTCCCCCACAAGCCTTCCTCTTTATAGTCTTCGCAAATGGTTCCATGGAAATGAATCTGCCGAACAATTCCTTTGCCACCCCTTCCCTCCTTTCCGACGTACTAATGTTCTCCCCCCCCCCCTTCCCTGCCCGAATCGTAACCGTTATTTTTGATGTCAGTAGCCATAGGGGATGATGTCAAATGGATGTCATTAAGAGCAGAACGGCTGGCCCTCCCGTTTTTGAAAACGATGCAAGAATTGTAATTTCGGGAAAAGCGAGAGAATTTGTATGTGTGTTTTAGAGGAGGACTGTCGGCGTTGTACAAGATTCAGTTTCATTAGCATTTTTATCGGATGTTTGACTAAGCGTCGGCACCTAACGCACTTGGGTCGCGACATTCGGTTTGATATTGTAGTGTTTGGATTTCATTCACGCCGGGTTATGAAACTCATTTTGAAAAGCTCACTTGGTTCCGCGGTTACTTCCGCTACGTTTCTTTGAAGTCGGGGGAAAAATAATATGCAGCTCGAGATTGGATTAAGGTCACATGAAATATATTTTCGAATCTAATTTAAATATCAGAATCGAGTTTTGACATTTGTTACATGAAAATCTTGGAAATGACTTTTCTCGAAGAGGAATTGTTTGTAATGACTGCGCCTGGTTTTGGAAAGGTTGAAAAATCAATATTAGGTTTACATAAATTTGGTATTGTTTTCCACAGCATGGAGGGCGAAATTAGTTTATGAAAAATTTTACGTCGACTAAATATCACGAAGAACACGATAGTAAACCACAATTTAACTGCTAAGTTTTCGGACGTGTTAAACGCGTTCAAATGAAGCTGCTTAAACTATTTTTTTCAAGTCCTAGATATCTTTATATATAAAAATGAATGTATGCATCTTTGTATGTATGTCCTTTATAGACGCAAAAACTATCCGTCGGATTTCGCTAAAAATTTCCCAGTGTGGTTATGTCCTCACTGGGCATATCAAGAGACCGAGTAGAATAAAAACCTGACAGGTAGTTCCTTTTTTATTCCAATTTTAGTTGAAACTTTCACATAAAATCTCTAATTTTTTAAAGGCTTTCCACCATTCAAATCATTATTTAGTGCTTCATCTCAACTTCACTTCAATAGCTAATGATACGCTTGATATTGTCTTTGCTTTGCGTGGGTTTCTGAATCTTCGCTCAATTCAAATAGTTAAGAAATGTTTCTTTCGTGAGTATTCACACTTGAATATATAATACTTCTGTTTTTGTTTTTTTCAAAAGTAGAAACGTAATTTCTTAGAAAATCATTTCAGATAAATAACACTTAAGTTTGATATCACGTTGTCCTTCACGCGAATTTAACTGACCAAGTTGCCACAAAAATTCCTTCTTGGATTTCGCATGTTGCATTTTAAGCCACGCGACGCCGTTCATATCCTCTAGTACGAATAAAAAAGTGTTTTCATGCAAATCTGAAGAAATAATTCAAATTAAAAAAATAATTAATGAGTAATTTTTATTAAAAAAATCCGGAAATAATTTAAATAAAAAAAAAAAATTAACAAGCAATTTAAATAAATAAATAAACTAGCTTAAAAAAATCACCCCCCCCCCAAAAAAATGATGGCGCCATAATTCCCTCCCCCCTATGGGCACTCCTGTACGTGTCAATAGCATTGAACATTAATTTTCTTCCCTCATTCTGCATTCGTAACATATTTTCGCTCACAGAAGCGTCTAGTTCGTTAGCGTCAGAGACAGTAAATTGAAACGCGAGGAATAAATGTCCAGATGATGAAGTCGGGTCAATTTGAATCCAAGGCTGAGTAAGGAAATGAATGCCAAGACAAACTCTTTGAGGCGAGGAAGTGGGCACGTCACTTTAAACCGCATTGCACTCAGGCGCCGTTCCTGCGCCCTTCGACAGCGCAATAATTCCTGCCTCAGTTAAGGCTACAGTGGACACAATTTTTTAAAATTTCAATTATTGATCAATATGTATAAAATTTTGTGTGCTTGTACATTTACTACACCTAAAAACATAAAAAAATATTGGTGCAAAAACAATGAATACTTTTTTTGAAATTTAAAATAAGAAAAAAAAGTTTTAACGAAAATTTTCGAATTTCAAATTCCTCCATGCATTACAATATTTATTGGATTACGGCTTAACTTTAGAAATACATTAAGATAATGTCTAGTTATAATTTCATGGATGAATTTTAGTCATTACAGTTTTGCAAAATTACAAATTCGACTTTTTTATAGTTTTAGTTACCTTATTTACTGGAAAATTTAAGCAAATTTTCATTTTCAGCCATTTTTTTATAAACTATCATATAAAACATTACATGTAATGCATAAATTTATGCTATCATGCCTAATGATTGGAATTTAAGTCGAAATTCAAAGTTTGAATAAAAAATTGTGACGCATGCAGCAATTTGCAATTTAAGAATTTTCATTAAAAAAATTTTAAATTTCAAAAAAAGTATTTATTGTTTTTGCACCAATTTTTTTATGCTGTTGGATGTAGTAAATATACAAGCACACAAAGTTTCAGACACATAGATCAATAATTGAAAAAAAAAAAAAAAAAATGTGCCCACTGAAGCCTTAACTAATAGAAAGCGAGAAAATTTTGAACCGGTAGAGGTTGAAACATTAAAATATTAATGTAAATGTCAAAGACGTGCTTTACTGCTTTTTTATGGGCAACAGGGACAATTAAAGGGTAATTGGTGGCTCTATTGAAATTTGGCCCTTTTGTAAAAAATCATAAATGAACGTGGGCACATGAGAAGATACAAATTTTTCTTCTCTAAAATAAGATATCTTTCTATTTCTTTAGTTTTATAAATCCTTTTTATCCATTTATATATATTTTTTTCTCCAAAATGAGCCGTTCATTTTGAAAGTAGGGTAAGTCTATTTTTTTGTTAGTGCATTATATTTTAGGGAAGTCATTTCAATAATCAATTTTATAAATGAAGAGATAGAACTTTCATCTCCCAAACACTAGGATTCTGATTTCTTTCATTTTTACTCTAAATTGTTACAGATTAAAACATAATGCTATATTTTGTTTGTAATAACCACTACCGTTATAAAAAAAAAAGGAACTAGCCTCACTTTCAAAACAAACGGCTCACTTGTTTATAACGGAATATCGTTGCAGAGTTTCTCCCCAGCCAGGAGGATATCCTTTTTCTAATTACTCCCTTGTTTCCCTTATTGGCAGATGTTCGTGATTGTTAACAATTCTATTTAGATTTAAAATGACAGTGCAACTGAATATATTAGTATTTAATAGACCATCAACAAGACACATAGAAAAAAAATGTTTTGAGCATCAAAATTGGTTCCTAATGTGAGATAGCTTAAAATAGACCGATAAAGCCAACTTAGCGTACAGTCATCAGATTTGATCCCCCTCCCCCGGTCCTGTCTGACAAGATGAAGCTGGAGTCTACTTGTTTTCCACACTCACCTATTTGACTTATTATTTGCATTCGATAACATTTCCTACCCAAAACTTTAAAATAATAGATTTTACACAGAACATTTTTACGCATTTTTATATTTAAAACGTTTTATTAATTTTAAAATTTTAAGTCAAAATTTCTTGAATCAAGAACTGTAAGTTTTAATACAAATTTATTTTTGTTTTCCATGTTCAGTCGTAACCCGAGTTTTTATCACACATATTTTTAAACATCTACACCTAAATAATAATAATAAAAAACATAATCGAAATCAGTTCATTAAAACTGATGATTCTACGGAATAAAGAATGGGTGAATAAATTTTCTCTGCAACATATTTCCACAGACGAGGACATAGATTATGTCTAAATGTCTGACATTTTGGATCATTATTTACGCCGCAACAACAAAAATGGCAGCCTCCTCCCCTTAAGTACAACCGATTCAACAAAAGGTCTCAATTCATGCCGAAAGAATGCAGTGCCCCGTCTAAAATGATAAGTTTGCACTCTATACTTGACCCTTTTTTTCCTCTTCCATCCACACCGAAGCTGCCAATCAAGGGTCTACGCGCCACGTGACGCGTTAATAAACACGCGCGCTCGCCCGTGGAAAGCGCGCGTTTTTCTCTGAAAATAGAGCTCCCAAGTATTTTCGCGTATCCCTTGGTTACGAACCAACAGAGAATCGTGGGCAAAATGACAATCACTGGCAAGTTGGCTGAAGGCACCACACAGAGGAGGCCAGCTTGATGGATGACCTCCCATTCTCCCCCCCCCCTTTTTTTTTCTTTTTCTCCGTAATGAATGTGATTGTGGGTTACAGATAACGAGAGAAATACTGCAAATTAAAAAGGAGCTACCATCAACTTGCACTTAAAAACATGTTTGAGAATTTGGATCTGATTTAGCGCCCAAGAAAAAAGAATGGCTTCTCTTTTGTGACTCATGCTCCCTTCGCTTTGAGTGGATTAAATTGGTATGTAATTAAACGCCACTGCGGCATTGTTAAAGCGCTTGTAGGTTTTTTCATTGATTTATTAAGCTCAGCATTATCAACTCATGTATAAACATAGAGATTTATACACGTCTCTTAATGGTAGGAACACAATGAAAGTTCTAACTAATCAATTTGTCGTTATGATATATTAATGTATTCCATAAAAAGTAGATCTTTTGAAAAAGTTAGGAGTCCTTTATTCGTTTAAGATATAATAAACTAATAAAAAAATAAACTAATTAAAAATGAACTATTGAGCTTTTAAGAGGATCTTAAGAGTTAAATAAGAGTAATTAAATTCTTTGAGAATGAATTTTATGAAAGGCGCACCCACACACAGAATTACTTTTCTTAACTTACAACTTAGCGTACATATTGCCTCAAAAAAGCATAAGTAACACATGAAATAAGTGAAAAACTGTAATTATTTTACTTACGTTTTAAAATAAAATTAAATTGCTTTCCCTCTGCTTTTCTTTCAAAAATACATATTTTACGTTCAATTCAAAGCGGATATTGTCCATGAATTAACTTCGAAACTATCACATTTTGGGAAACTGCGAACGAAAATTTCGGTGTTAGAAAAAGAAATGAAAGACACTTCCTTGAACTTACGACAAGTCTAAAAAACTCATAACCTCAACTACTTAACTGTTTGTTCACATAAATGTAACTTAATTTTTCTTGAAATTCCTACATGATAATAAATGGTGTTTGCAGCACATGAAGTAGAACGGCATTTAAACAGTTTTAAGGCGGAAGATGCCTTGGTCATTAGAAAAAAAATCTGAAAATTCGACTTTAAATATATGTGATAGAGAAGTTTTTACGTGTAACAAAATAGCTATGTTATTACTACAACAGCTATTTTCCGTGTTCAAGTTGCAGAGCTGAAATTGCTCTTTTTATAGTTAAGGTTAAATACTAGAAGATTCTTATAGTATTTGAAAATATCTTGTCGAAAGAACAAATTGAAAAGTATTTTCCCGTAAAGGAGGATTTAGTTCTTTTCCTGTTTTCTAGTTTTTCCCGTTTCGTTTGAACTTTGATTTCCCAAGAGGTTCTGCGATCCTTTTTCGTAGACTTGCGTTTTAATGATTTGAAGCTTTACTCGCTTGAAAAATTCCGAAAGGTATCAGAAAACGCGTTCCTCATCAAAAACTGAGCGATTTACATAGAAAAGATGGTTTATGGAAATTCTGGCTTTGAAAAATATTCACGAGCTTTTTACGTTTTTGTTCTAAAATAGAGAATATGCTTTCTGTGAAGATCAGATGAAGAATAATTTGTTAAATTAAAAAATAAATATTTGACAGCTTATTTCTGAGTTACTGAGAGGCCAGTTTTCAGGGAAAACACGACTATTTCGGTTATTAACTTGAAGAAAATCCATTCCAACTCCCTGACGTACATTGTGATGGTGATATAATTGCTGATTTGATAGTCATTTTGGTTTTTCGAAACATAACAGAACAATGTTTACCTCGACTAAAATGTTAATCTGATTTAATCAATGTTTTAAGGCAAATAAATTAGAAAGGTAGAACATGTCATTTCGAAAATGTTCTAAGAACTAAACCTCAGATGCAGCATCACTTCAAGGGGTATTTTTCTATGGTCTTTTAAATAACGCGGAAAAATGCACAACATTTAACAGATTGCTTGAGAAAACTTTAGTTGAAAGTTCGATACTTCAGAAATCTACCAATGCAAAGAATACGGCATTATCTTAACATAATATGGTGCAACTTAAGCATCAAAACTTGCGAGTGTTTAATTACAATATGGTAAACCACCAACTTTTGGAGCCTTCCAATCCTCCAATTCCTTTGGTGTAACGCTCCATAGTTTTCACTTACAGTGTATATATTCACATTGTAGGACCAAATTATATTAAGCAGAACAATTTTTATTCCAAAGCACATCCGGACACTTATAAAATAATAAAATCAGTCGCTGTCGGTTTCGACTTAATTAGGATAAAAAAGGTGAGTTGGATGTCTCATTTATCTTTATAATCGAGTATTTTGTAAAATATACATTCTTACTATTAGGTCGAAATATCTCGGAGGAAAAATTTCATCTGAGAAATACATCCATGGACAGCTAGATATGCGATTCCTAACCCAACCGCCGCCGGTTTCGACTTCGATCGAGGGAAAAAAATAATGATAGTGCAGGTTGCCCCTGAAGGAAGCAAAGGGATGGGAATCGGAGTCGGAAAAATAAAATAGGAACGAAGGGGGTCGCAGGTCGTTTGATACCAATAGAATATTGATTACGTGCTATCTTCTGGGGTTCCCCGCGAATCCTCCTGGAGGAAGGGGATCAAACGTCAAAGATCAAAGATGGCTTTTTAAAAAAAGTTCCATCATACTTTTTGCTACCGAGAATAGTGAGATTTTATTTTTATGGATGATAAAGACAAACGAGCGGTTTTATTAATTTGAAGATATAGTCACGCAATGTGATACATACTTATTGATTTTTAGTGATTTTGAAAAAAATATTTTTTTTTCGCACTGAGTTAAAGGTGTCGGAATTATTTTTTATTTCTGCTCTGAGGTCCACATACGAACACCTTTCCAACTTGCTGTATGTCAACTAAGCGGTCTCTTTTAAACGATTTTGAATTTACTTCTAAAAGGCTGGAAAATATAGTTTGAAAACGGTACCAGTAAATTTTTTCTTTGAAAAAAAGGAAATGTTTCATTTTATCTGATTTCTTAAAATGACTCAAATTAAACCCGGCTGTAAAGAATGTATTTTCCATAATCATAAAACTTACCAAACTCGATTTAGCAATGACAATTTTAGCATTGTAGTCTTTACTTAAAAAAAGTTGTTTAGAAATTTTGTACTGACTTATAAGATCTCATGTCTACCCTGCCAATTCTTAATTACTAGCCCCTAAATCTTCAGTGAAACGTGAAAGCTTTCTTGTACGGTCTATGATGTCACTATGTGGATAAAAGCTATGAATAAGTAATTACATTGTTTTCGGGCTTTTAGATCCTTGAAACGCTTGAATTAAATGAAAAAAAAACTGATAAAGAAAAGTAAAATGTCTATCAAAGTCAACTAGAGATAGATGCATAAAAGCAAGTGAACATAGAACTAACGGTCCAATACTTTGAAAGATTTGTTAAGAGGAATGCAATCATAATCATTTGAGTAAAAGATAACGTCTTGAAAGCTAGTTACAAAATGCAAAATTCTTTCTATGACCAAATGCAAGATTCATCATTCATCACAAAAACATATTCGTAAACAAACTTTCAAAATCTTTAAGGAAATATCATTACCTTTTCTCCTATTATGCAATGTATTGAAGTATGTAAGGATGATGATATAATGCAGATGTTTTTCACTGACTGAAATAAGATTATATTACCCAGTGCAACTAAAAGCATTTTAAGGCTATGCTAAGAATAGAGAAGCATTTTATTTATATACAAATAATTTTTTCGTTAAACAAATAGATATATAACATAATTGAAAAATTTATTTGTGAAAATAGTTTTCCTAAAGTAGTGACTAGTAAAAAAAAATGATCACTAACATTTCAGTATTGTGTTTAAGAAGCATGTCTTAATGGATATGATATGGATTAAAATTCTGGAAATCCTCATATAAAAATAAACTCGACACAAATATATGAAATAAAAGAAAAGAGGATTTTTTTTTTCAGTGGATGAAACAAAATCCATTCATTGAGTGCAAACGGAAATGTCGAACAATAACCGTAGGACAATAACCTAACGACAGTCTCTAATGTCAGTAGGCATTATATGTTCTCATAACTCCCATTTAGAAATTGTACCATTGTTTTAACTTCCAAAAGCCAACACCGGACAAAAAAGAAAATTTCTAGTGAGGAAGCCGATTCTTGTACCACTTGGTTCAATGACATAAAAACCGACGAAGAAACTCACTTTCGGACAGACAGGACAATACAGATCCCGATCCAGTTATGATTGAAACCACACTGATTGGGCGATATAATTCTGTGGTGACAAGCAAGGTACTGAGGGGCAGTCCAGAGTCCGGTCACGTTCCGGTTATTAGAAGGAGGGTCACTTGTTTTTTCAGGGATGGGTTGGCAACTGGAGCGGCTGTGATGACCGAATCTCGTTACGTCGCAAAGACAAAGGGCCACTTTGTGCAAAGCGGTGGATGCGGACTTTTGTTTCTGGGCTCGATTTAGAGTAGAGTTTTGTGTGCTGTCCAGCTAACTGTAGAATCCAGATTTATTTTTAGCAGTTGTAGCATTTATCTGGTAGAGTTTGATCAATTAACTCGCTTGTGTGGTCAATGTCACAGAGTAACCGGTATTCAATTGTTTGAAGGTGGGAAAGATTGGTGTGTATATCAACAAATAGCCTATGAGCAATTGTAGCATATATCTGGTACTGTTACATCAATTAACTCGCTTGTGGTCAATGTCAAAGAGTAACCGGTAATCAATTGTTTGAGGGTGGGAAAGATTTGTGTGTAGATCACCAGCAGCGTATGAGTTAAAGCTGAGATGTTATGCACGGTAAATTATCAGGGTAGTGTAAATAAAATACATTTTCCTTAACGTATTCTACATATGAGTATGAGACCATGGAGCATTTGAATTTTTTTTTTTTTTTGTAGAATTTATTATTCAAGGAGTTCTACACAAATGGTATGTAAAACTGAGGAATTTAAAGCATTTCACTGTGTTCACTGACACATTAGCTCCAGCTTTAGAGTCCGAGGTCTGAACTGCAGGCAGTTTTATTCAAAATGTTGAAAATAAATTTAAACCGTTAAAATCATTAGGTTATTAAAATTTATCAAATTCATACTAGCAATATGATGTAAATTGTTCTAATTAGCGTCAAATTTCTCATAAAAGAAAAAAAAAAGATATGAAATACTAATTTATAGTTTAGTGATTTGGATCATTGCGTTTTTTCTTTTCTTAGTTAAAAATCAAATAGAAGTACCACGTTGATTTAAAATAAGTTGAAGAGCTCTAAGAAAAACGAGAAAATAAGCAAACAAACACAGGTGTGAGGATATATCATATTGTTTTTGGTCATAAATACTTTAAATATATAGCTGATTCTTTGAACTAGCAAATTATTGACACTGAATGCAATGTACCAATATTCAGAGCTCAACTGAAAAAAAAAAAACCCTGCAAGATCTTTTTATTTTAGAGACGTGTTTTAACTAGGTAAATTACTAACAAAAGTTCATTTTCATATATTCCGGAAAAAAAAACTATTTTCTCAAATGTAGTTCAATTACTCAGCATTTAAAATCAGAATATGCTTCTGATGTAGGACATTTTACTTTTTGAATATTTCAAATCAAATGAAACAAGAACTTGAAAAGAGTAAACGTTTTCCCTTTAATTTCTCCGAGTAACAGCAATGCTAAAAATTATCACCCATGTTAAAATGGCAATTTCTACTGGTATGATTGCTCCAAATTACACTGAATCAAAAAAATTGGAATACGTGTTGTCATTATAATGAATATTTTTTTCACACTTATAACTTTAACTCATTTATTTTAAAGAAAGGAGGAAAACTTATTTAACAGAAAAATGTTTCCCAATAAATAGTAAAAAAATAGCAAGGAAAAAAAGAAATCAGAAATAGATATTACTTTCACTCTGTATGTAGAAGAGAAAGATTTTTTCAAAATTTTGTGCAAAAAAAACCATTTAATAAATCAGTACGCATTTTTTTTTTTTTTTTTTTTTTTTTTTTTTTTTTTTTTGTGGTTGAAATTTCATGTCCGACAAAAGTTACATTTTAGTTTCAGGTTTGCCGTGTATGAAATTATTGCATATTTTGATACTAAAGTTTCTTACGAAATCGTATAAAGAACTTAAACGTAAAGAAATATTTTATGTTGAACAAATATTTCAAGTTGTTCAATTATTCATCTGTGACAAAAGATAGCATCCACATTAGGTCAAAACGTAATTGAAATAATGAATCGATACTGCTGTCTTTCAATTTAGAAAATGGATGTGATAGAGCCTACGTCAATATTTCCCATTAGTACCACTCCAGTGCTCCTTTGTTTAAATTGTTAACCGTTGAATAAATTCGAAAATATATCATTTAAAATGCCGGAAAGATTGCTTTGCTTGCACTATTTTTAAGAAATTAAATTTTATTTACAACTTTTTGTTTAAGGCAATATCTGGGTTGTTTAATTTTACAACCACGCTTTTATTTTTTGTAATAGATAGCAGATACAGAAGAAAAAATAATTTAAAATGCGCTATAATTGCATATAAGTACAAAATGATAATTATAACTCGAACCGATATTCATTATTTAGCATTAAATAAGCAAGAACTAGAACTATTCTTCATTCGGCATAATCGATTTGCGGATGAATCCTAGTTTAAGGTCCGGCGATAAATTATTAAATCCGGCAACCATTAGATTTATGGTTTCTAATTTAGATTTATGGTTTTCTGGCAACCATTTATTAATTCTGCCCACAGTCTGAAAAAAATCGCCAAACCCGGACCCTGAAGTAGGAATTTAACTGATTTGCTTCACTAGATGTCATTTTGACACCACTAGTATTTGAATTGCTTAGTAAATCGAATGGTATATAGTGAATAAGAATATCAAATGAGAGTTGACATTCCATTACGATGTCTTAAAAGATGCAGACAATTATTTCTTGTTCCTTACAAAACTGAATCGATTTATCGAACGTTATGCACTTAATTCAAGCAATCAATACTGCAAAATATTTTTTAGCTAGTATGATTTTTGGAAAATACGCAGCTGAAAAGGTGCGTAACCTTCGATAATATTCACTCGAAAGAAGTTTTATTTTTAATTTTTATGACACGCAAGACTGCATTTGAACAAAAGGTCCTAAAAATTGGAATGCTGTCGGGAGGTACGAAGCTAGTATTTTGTGTATCCCCTCTTCAATGTCCACCCCCCTCCGTGAAATGAACCTAAGCTTGATCCTGTTTTTTAAGACAATAGCAAATTGAGCCATATTTAAAGTGTGTTGTGCATATCACATTAACCTTCATGCGTTGTAATATTACGCGCACCAAATGCTTAATTATTAAATTTTAGATTACACTAGTTTATTAAACTTCACTGAACACATGAAATCAACCAATTGGGCAAACTTATAAAATAGCAGGGACAGCATTCTGAGATTTGTGCTAGATAACACAAGTCTATGCTTTAACAATGTGTCTTGCAGCATTCTTACCACAGCATCTACCAGCACATTGTTGGAAGAGAATAATGCCAGAGAGAAATTCAACGCGAGATTTCGAAATGGATCATTGTAACAATCTGATACGTTTGTCGCATGGTGTCGCCATTCGAATACCATTAGGAAAGCAATTGGCTGAATGATAGTATCTTCTCCTCAGCTATTAATGTCCTGCTCTGAAACTTCATGAACGTATTGTAATTTAACATCAAAAGGACCTATGCCAGTTAAATGCCGGCTATGCGAATTATCTATGCAACAAAGAATTAGCATAGGTATTTTAAGCATCCTATTTTGCGCCATTGAAACGATTTACAACCATGTTAGAGTATCAATCTTAGTGATTATATTAGTTTACAGCCACAATGGTTTATCTAGAATTTTACTGGCTAGTGTTTCGTCTGAAAAGTGTATTGATAACTATGTTAAAGAATCATTTCTACTAATAATTTAATTTTGCGATTTTATAGTATAGCGTTCCATCCATGATTTTAATGGTTGATATTTCGTCTGAAAAAAGTGCATTACTAGCTGCCTTAATGAATCATTTCAACAAAAGATTTAGTTTTGCAGTCTTACAGTGATCCAGGACTTTATCAACTCAAATTTCCACTGAAAAACTTTCACTTATAACAAGATAAAGGAAACATTTTGCATAAAAGATTCAGATTGTGGTCTTATAGCGGTCCCTCCAAGCTCCAAGATTTCGTCTGGGACATTCCAGTGATTCATTCAGGAAATTTTGTAAGTCATAACATTTTCTCAGTCTCATTATCTTGACAATGTGACGTAACAAAATTTTTGATAATTCATTTAATTGATTTTCGTATGAGTTTGAAGATTACTACTTTTTTAAGTGACATGACTTTGTTTTCAAAATTCAGTATGATACTTCCACATTTGTTTCACCAGAGTTACAGCTGAAAGTTTTGAAGCCGTTATTCCAACTACCATTCCACTTTCTCAAAACCATAATTTTCTGGTGACTTCTTGCAATGACACTTATTGGAATTATTTACCGCACCTATTAGGGATTAGTGCGTGAGGAATGGATATAAGATAGACCATAATTAAAAATTATCCCGCCTCTTAACTAGCCATGGTCTTTAACCCGCTAAAACGAAGGCGGCTTTCTCCTCAGACTCCAGACAAAGGGCCTCCAGCAAAAGGGCGGCATAAATTCAATAACCCGCAGAAAACAATGGAGTCACGCGCCATTGCCTCAGTCTGACCGCTGCGAGAGTCTGTTCCGTACCACTCATTCGTGT
>JAXGGA010004025.1:82500-93806 GCA_038373865.1 Uloborus plumipes | reverse complement strand
TTAAATAATATTGTATAATTTGACATAATTTTTAATAGTGTTTCCCAACCTTTTTGAGCTCATCGCCCCCTTCAAGACGCTGACTGACACTTATCGCCTCCCCCCCCTCCTCTAAGAACAATAAGTTGACCCAAGTGAACATCGATATTATTAAAAATATAAAAACCTAGCTTTAAGTTGAAGTAAAATGTACTCAATGAAGCAATTATAACCAATCACTTTTAAACTAAAAATATTAATAAAGAAATAAAAATACCTTTATTCTTTTTTCCTTTCACAAAGTGAGCTGATATATAACTGAAGCATTTGAAGGGAAACATCCAAAATTTTCGACGTACTTTTCAAAAAACAGAAGTATATTTTTCAAGAGATATTATTTTCTTTTCTACACTAGACTCGGGGGAACTAAAATCGTTGAAACTAAAAATTTGATTTAAAACAAATTGACAACTTGAAAATTTATAAAATTAGCAATAAATGACAAAATACTTCCTAAGGTTCATTCTAGGTGCAAGGAGGAAGCTCTTAAACTTTAATTTTAAGTTCAATTAGTTTTATTCGAATTCAAAAAGCGCAAAAAATGTATTAAAGGTTTTTAATTAATTTCTTCATTAATGTCATCCGAAGACGCCACCTAGCTGAAGACACCCCGATCAACTCTGAACAACCGGTTTCGTACATGTTAACAATTTTGGTTTTCGCTAGTTTTATTTCTACTTTTTTTTTCTCTTCTAAATACCAATTGCCCTTTAAGAATTTAGAGCCCCTTTGAGGAGTCCAATCGCCATTTAGGAGCAATCGCCTCAATGCTGGGAACCACTGGTTTAATAGTTGATCGGCTTAGAATATTAAAATATTTTTTTCACCCCCCCCCTTTTTTTTAATTCAAAGGAACTTTGTGAGATTTTTTTTATAAAAAATGTAGGGGGGGGGAAGCAATTTTACTTTTCTGGGTCCCCATAAAAACTATTTCTGTATCAGCCCCTGCTCTGTGGCAGATATAATGGGATTATCATTAGCGTTATGGTAAACAAGCACAAAATGTGACATGTGAAAAAGGTCATGACACACAAAATGTGTCACTAACTTTTTTTCTAACTTTGGCAGATCGCCTCTAGCCAGTTCGCGAACTGGCTGGCCAAAGCCCGAAATCAAGGAAATTTCGGACTTTGGCCGGTCATTTTGAGGCGATATTGGCCATTTCGCGAAGTGCCCGGCCACTTCGCGAACTGGCTGACTTCGGGCTTTGGCCGTAACATATATACATATCAAAAAATCACGATCAGATATATAACTTAAAAACATGAGTACAAATGCGACTGTTACCACTCTCTTCGCCGCACCGTAGCGGTTAGTTTTCGTATTCAAAAGTAATATTTACATATAGCTACGTAAAAGTACAAATTCATTTCAATATTCAAGGCGTGTAACTGTCGTATACATCAGAATCAGATGTTTCTAGATCACTAGGCAGCGTTTTTTTTTTTTTTGGCATGTTAGCATAATTTTAGAAGTAAAATCATTTTAAAGGATAATATGGAAATCATGTTGCAGTTGATTATTTGCCTCATGAGCCACAAAAAGTAATAAATACAAACGACTGAATAAAAATATTGAACTCCTGTTTATTTGTACACAAACAACATTTATATTTTAAAACTATCTTAGAGCAATACACAGCGAATTCATTTCACTGCATTCTACCGAATTCAAACAAATGTAACACAAAGGAACAACAAAACCATTATAATATGGCTTCGAAAACGAGAAATATAAACAAATTATGATATTCAGGGCAGTAAAAATTCAAATGACATATATTTATCAGAGATATAAACGTATGAAAAGATAAATTGTTACAATATTTAAAAAATATGCATAAAATATAAATTTAAAAAATAAAATAAAAGTGAAAAGGAAACATAAGCAAACTATAGACGTAAGTTCTTTAACAATGGACAGTTGGAATCGGGATAAGAAATGAACCTTTACTGTTATATGGTGATTACAACTTACAAAGCAATATGTAGTCAGCGTGACTTTTGTGCCAGCTGGTTTAGGACGTCATCTTCACTGATGGGAATTCGGTCATGGATGTAAGCCATAGTCCATTTAAACGCTCTTCACCAGTTTTATTTCTTAAATACGTTTTCAAAAACTTTAAAGAAGAGAAAGACCTTTCAGGCGTGCATGTCGTTACAGGAATTGTAGCAGAAATGGTGAAGAGAGACTTTATTGTTGGTAGGAGCTCAGCATTGCAGTGTTGCAGAGCTTCAAGTGGGTTTTTTGGTTTTTTTTTCTTTCACCATTTCTTGCCAAAGAATAATTTCCCCCAATAAACTTGGAGAGTCAAGCTTATGAAATTCAGCTAGTTTCATAACACCAGAAATGTCTTCCTCGCTCTTATCTATATTCTCCTTTAACAAAATCTGAAAGGGTGTTAAGATTTTTTCAGGAGCTTCAAATTTTTCGTACAGTGCTTGAATAGTATTTTCTAGGAAAGGAATGAACAAAGATCGTCGGAAATATTTTTCAACCATATCGGCTGGGACATTATCTCTCTTTGCCTGCCGCCATGCCATCCTTTCCATTGAAATGATGACATCTAATTCAGCACAAAGCTCACTTATTTTTTTGAAAATATGAGAAAATGTTTGCTCTGCGTTACTTCTTATTTCCAAAAGCTTTGCTTTCATAATCATAACAGATTTTACTGCAGTTATAAGGTCCAGATTTTGTGTCTGCAAATATATACTCTATGGCGTGGTCAACGAAAATACGTGATCAACCACAAAAAGGCTCACCAAGAAGTCGCACTTTAGTACAGCACTCTGGAGAAGCCGGGCTTCGGTAGCTGTTTTTGTGTCAGCCCATTTTTGTATTTCTTCCAAGGATGAAAGCAGAGGGTTAAGAAGCTCAATAAAAGTTGTCACTGCGCAGTGGCGCTCAAGCCATCGAGTGGGGCAGATTCTCTTTAATTTTAATTTTTTTGTTTCTTCAGATGCCGTTGCAATCTCAGCTGTTAACACTGCTTGGCGCTTCGGAGTGTTAAAAATGTTTGTGCCCTCTCAATAACACCAATGCAATGCCTAATTGCTTGAACAGAACATCCTCCAGAGATGCAAATATTCAAGCAATGCGAGCTGCAATGCACATATATAGCCCTCGGATACTTCTCTAGGATGAGTGCTTGAACACCCTTTATGTGCCCGCTTATAGCCCTTGCACCATCATAACCTTCACCAACCATATGTTGAGGCTGCAGATTTAGGTCTTCGATTGTTTTCGTTATTATTGCAGCTAGTTCCTTTCCAGTTACATCAGTTATATGAATAAATTACAAGAATTCTTCGCGAACATTACCCTCCTCGACAAATCTGACGCAGAACGCCATTTGGGTAATTGTACTGACATCAGTCGTTTCGTCTACTAGAATAGAAAACCACTGAGCCTTTCTTACTTGCTCAATGAGCTTTCCGAGGATAATGTTGTTGAATGATTTTTTTCTTCTGTAGTTGAACTTTTATTAGTAAGGGGTAAAAACCTTCTAGGGGGGTTCACCCCTAAAAAAAACCCTCGCTGTGCCCCTGGGCCATTGGTTATTCGAAACGAAAAATAATCGGCCGTCCTTGAACAATCGGCATCTGTCCTTTCTTTCTTTCTTTTTTTTTTTTAGGTTCAACTACAAAAGAAAAAAAAATCATACCTTCTGGGGGGGGGGGGGTTTAACACCCAAACCCCCCCCTCGCTGCGCCAGTGGTGGGGTCCATACCAGATTTTTTTTTTTTTCAAATAAAGTTTCTCTCCACTAGCAGACAATATTTTTCACGATTTCATAGATACACAAGAAAAACTTGGCAGACGACAAACAAAAATGCAGCGTTGAAATGATTTTACATTGTTTTGTTTTCTTTTAATTACACTTGCTTTCATACTAACAGACGATAGTTTTTGCAGTTTAATACCTAGCTGTTGCATGTTTAATAGTTCTATGAAAAGAATCGTCAGCACAACAAGCATTTCAAGCGCTCTTTTTTTTCAAAGTGATTTCTTGTTTTGATACAAAGTACAAAGCATTAACTGATTTGCAGTAATTTTAAAACATCTGGTGTGAACGCCACACTACTTCCTTTTACTTTTAAATTCCATAGTAAATGCCTCAGGTGTTAAAATAGTGCATTAGAGTGAGCAAGATAACAATTCAAACATTTACACCCCCAGTTTGTCACGAATCAATGCAAAATAATGTTTTACAATGATTCATTTTCTAAATATAGCCGATTTTAACACGATTCAGTGAATTTTTCGCAAAATGTGCCCAATAGCGCCGAATTGAATCCAAATTAAAAAAAAAAAAATCATTTCTTCGCCAAATTTGTCGCCAACTTGGCGGCAAACACTTGGCGACCAAAAGTTTGGCGATATATCGCCAAGTGGTTGCACCAAATCATATCACTCAATCTGCATTGAAATTAACGTTGATTTACCCCACAAAAGGGTAAAAGACCCCTTTGGGAACATTTGAATACAGCCACAAGGGGAGGTGCACAGCTAGACCACCTTCAGAGCCTACATACCCAACTAGAAGCTTCTACGGCATATAGTTTTGAGTTATGCGACATACATACATACATATGCACCAGGCACGTGCAGTCAATGAATGCCTAGGGTAGGCAGATGCGAAGATTTGTGGAATAATATATATCATTAAAAACACATGAAATGTAAAAAACAATAAAATAATGTGAATATGAAAGATGTTTAATTATTATACAAATTATATACATATATGCAGGAATATTCGCCGGCATATATGTATATAATTTATAAACTGTCTCTTTTCCATATTGGATACAGTTTCAACTTAATCCTTCGAAAAAGCCGGATACAAAAAAACACAAAACATTTGAAAATTACTATATTTCATGAAAAAGAAAACACGAAATCGAGATAGCAAATTGCAAGTATTTAACAGTACTGTACGAAAGACGGCATCAAGACGTCTAGACCGAAGAAAAGTCAGATTCCACTCCACAGGCATGGTTCTGCGCATGACGCAGTCAAGTTTCGGCGGAGAACAGAAGAAACCGCAAAGGCACTTTTCGGACAGCCTTTCGTTGCCGCTTTTCAATCAGGGGAGAAAAGTGGGGGGCACGTGCACTTCCTGAGACGATGCATGGGGAAGATACAGTGGTCGAAAAGCTGCGGTAGTCGATGCTTTTTTAAGGGAGAAAAATTAAAATTTCCGTGTTTTTTCTATTATATTCGCTGTTATATTTTCCAATCAGTGCATTATATGTCATTTAATGAAATTAAAAAATTGGTATGTTTTCTTCATGGGTAGGCACTGCCTACCTTCCCTACCCAGACGGCACGTCTCTGATATGCACATACATACAAACATACATACTCACATACATACATACATACGTCACCAGAAAACTCGTCGTAATTAACTGGGGCATGGTCGAAAAGGATATTTCGGCTGTTTATATGTTATTAGGTACATATGCACGTGCTGAAAGGTCGAAAAAACTACTCAACATTCATTCACGGGTGAGCAAAATCAAAATTTAGACCGAATTTTGAGTAAAATTTTCTTTTTGATCACAATATTTCCTTTACTAAGTAAAAGGAAGTAACAATGGCTGAAAAATCATTAAGTTTTGCTTCATATTTTGCATAATACAATACAGTTTCATTATATTTTTTAATTATATTTCGCGTTCGTTTATATTAAGCTAATATCAAGTGGCTACACAGTATTTATGTATATTTTTCAATAAAACATATCATTCACAATGTAATAATATATTTCGTAATAACAAATCTACTCCGCATGTTGTCAAATATGTAAATACTGGACATTTATACTTCGCAGCAGTTTAACTTGTCAGTGACGTCACTACGGGCGGAGCCAATAAGAGCTCACAAGCAGTCAGCGGTCTCCTCTAATTCGCCAAGTAGGCTGTGACGTTTTATCTAGCTCGTTTTTCATAGGCTAACGTCACGCTGTTGGCTCCGCCCGTAGTGACGTCACTGCCAAGTTAAACTGCTGCGAAGTATAGTAGCATTCTGTGCAGTTACTGCCGACTGCCAGTCAATTCCGTATGACAATTAGAGTGACAAAGGCAGGTAAACGGCAGTATCTGCTTTACCTCTCTCTCTGCGCTTGCAAAATCAAAATTCAATCGATTACCCAAAAAATATTTTGGTGTAAACATATAGTACCACCTATGTTCGAAGTTCAGTGTTTCATTGATGTTTGTAGGAAATCAAAAATGCGTTTCTTCAACTATCTCAAAAACTCATTTTTGCAGATACTGTTGTTTACCTGCCCACTGCAGTACTAATTTTCCGTACATGCAGTATGCAGTGGAAGCAATCAATAACAAAATAACTTCCACAACACCGAATTCTGGATTAAATAAACAGAAAGATTTGAAACATGTGGGTCACACAAAATTATCTCAAGCAGTGGCAGGTCTATAGTGTTGCAATCGCGAGGGATCCCTTACGTAACATCTCACGTGACATAAGTTGCTGCCAACTGATTCCTGAAAATTAGTTGACGTAATTTTGTTCTTCTCTAAGGGGGGCCCTGAAAATGCGTTGCGGTGGGCCTCTAAAACTATAAAGTTGTAACTGCACTCAACAAATATGTGTTACAGAAACCTGAGAACCATGTTTTTACATTGGCCCATTTTTTCATTCCCATCCCCTTGCATTTGATATAAATTTTAAAATGCAACATATATAGCTACATTATTTCAAATTTTCATGCTTTCCAATAAGCCCTATACAACATTTTTCTCCTGCATTTTCAATTTTTTTGAAACAAATAATGACATTCAAGCAAATGCACCCACAGCTCGATCATAGCATCCTAAGACTGCAGTTTCGCCATTATTATGGGCTCCTCAGTTAGGAATTGCCAATGATCGAGCCGAAGGCAAAAATCCTCTTATTGTAGCTAAGATAGCCAAGAAACTGGTAGATAAAGTGAATTTATCTTACCAGCCAGCGTCCGCAAACTATGGTGCAGCTCAACTCGAAATTTGAAGGCAAAAGCTGGGTAATGTGCAATGAGTTACCGCCCGTAAACCAGGGCTGAGGCAGAACTGACTCACTGCACATTACCCAGTTTTAGCCTTTAAATTTCGAGTTGAGCTGCACCATAGTTTGCAGACGCTCGCTGTTAAGATAAATTCACTTTATCTACCAGTTTGTTGGCTATCTTAGCTACAATAAGAGGATTTTTGCCTCCGGCTCGATCATTGGCTATTCCTAACTGAGGAGCCCATAATAAGGGCGAAACTGCAGTCTTAGGATACTATGATCGAGCTGTGGGTGCATTTGCTTCAGTTCTGAATCAGCCCTGGCTTACAGGCGTCAACTCATTGCAAATAATGACATTGTTTGGAATTTGGGGGCTCCCAACAAAAAGGGCCCAGAGTCGTGGCTTGTACGTAAATCCAGCCCCGAGAACATGAATGACTTAATGAGAGGTTTTTTGGTATTATTTTAAGGGACTTCTTGAAATTTCCTTTTAGTGTGGCAAGGAGGGGGGGGGGGTGCATGAGGTGTGAGGGTACACTATCTAAATAGCACTATGAGTTGCACAGCAACTTTTTTTTCCAGCAGTTCAGTAGGGGATGGGGGCGCACTTATAAATTTTGCGGGGGGGGGGGGGCGAACTAAGTATATAATACGCTACTGGATACAATAGTAATAGGAAAATGATATAAATATGATTTTCATTTCAATTAATCAAAACAAATATTCAAAGATATTTTACTCAAAAAGCCTGGGTTTTTCTAATAAATGCTGACTTTTTTAAACAGGTTTAAAAAAAAATAAATAAATAAACAAAAAAGCTGGGTAGCTTTTTAGCCCAGCTAAAATCCAACAGTACTGGTAGGGTACAGCATTTTTTAATTGCTATTTATATGGAACTATTTCTTTGAGATTTAATTCTTTTTTTTATAACTACTAGTTGCCAGGGCAGCTATATTAGCTTACTTCGGCATGTATTTGCATAAAGTCCCCCCAACTTTCACCGCATTCTGATGCTATATTAATTGATATTATTTAATGTTCATAAGATTTCAAGACATACTACGCACGTGGGGTGCTGATGCCCCAAGCAGCTTGCTGCGTACCCGGCGTTGCATGGGCGCTTCGCGCCTTTAAAGTAGTAAAGAAAAATTCAACAAATTACTTGTCGCCAAGGCGGCTCGCTAAAGGCGCTTCAGTTTCACACTTTAACTTTTTTCTTGCATCAAAATATCATTCGAATTCTTAAGATGCTTCGCGCCTTCAAAATAGTAAGGAAAGTTTCGGCAAGTTCAGCTCGCTCACGGGAAGAAGCAGACATAGATTATACTCAGTTTTAATATAAGTAGATGACTTTTCAACTAAGTTATATTTCAAGAAATTACAAGTAGCTAGCGCGATAAAGACACTACGTACGTGGGCCCGCTAATGAGTTTCATGTTTGATTTAGTTAAGCCTTCATTCAAAATTCTCGTTATCATTATTATTTCTATTTCATAGCAACCACGTTTTGTAACAATGGATTTCATACTTAATCATTTACGACAAATCGCAATAAATTAGACTACTTATTAATTGATATCTTCGTTAATTAAAATAGTATAATTATGTAAATTAAAACTAATGAAGCCTGAAAAATTACCAATCTATCGGTACCTGGTTCGACTTTCAGTTCAATGGCGTTCAGGAGAAAGAAGCATGACATACATAGAAACAAAGAAAGAAAGAAAGATAGAAAGATACTCAGTTTTTAATATAAGTTGCTGATGACACATGGTGTAAAAAATCAGGAAATAAAAGTATTTATTGATGTGTGTTTATTTAAGACACTGAAAATGAAGCTTTTTTTTTGTGCTGGACTCTACTGGCTCATATTTCAGAATTCAGAACACAAACATAAATCCATCTTTTAAACTGAAAAAGTAAGTGGGTGACTAAATAGTCCTTTTATTTCTCCCATTTCAAGTAAAAACTTGCCTGCTTCGACTTTCAGTTCACTGGTGTTCAGGAGAAAGAAGCATGACAAACATAGAAACAAATAAAGAAAGAAAGATAGAAAGATACTCTATAAGTTGATGATGACACATGGTGTATAAAATCAGGAAATAAAAGTATTTATTGATGTGTGTTTATAGAAAACACTGAAAATGAAACTTTTGGACTCTACTGGCTCATATTTCAGAATTCAGAACACAAACATAAATCCATCTTTTAAACGGAAAAAGTAAGTGGGTGACTAAATACTCCTTTTATTTCTCCCATTTCAAGTAAAAACTTCACCGAAAAATAATTCATTTGTGAGATGTGTAAGATTTTAACAAGTTTTATACTATACAGTTCCACAACTTGAGTTAGACCAATTTTTCGATTTAATACGACATACTTCTCTGAACACTCACGCAAATTTAAACCATATCATGAAATAACCCCAAAAATGATCCTAAAATATCTACGATTACTAGCTTCATGCAAGGGCAAGGAAACAATTAAAATGACGTCACTTCTTTTGATTGAAATGAAGACAAACGAGGTGAGAATCCGACAAATATCATAAGTTATCTTAGTAAAAATATTTTGCAATTCTTACTTACAGCAAACTTCCTGCTTTGAAGAAAAATAATTTTAAATGTATCTTTGGAATTCGTGCTTGAATGCTTTGGTTAGAAACAACAGAATGTTTTCAAACTCGAACTTTCACACAACAAAAGCAAAGTATATTACATTATACTAAGAAATCGGAGTTGTAGAAAATAAAAGAGATTCCTTTAGAAGGCTTTTCCTCTTCAACTTAAACTAGGTGTTTCCTCCTTATACTTTGTTCGCTTTGCCAAATATCTCCCTTAGCTGAAACCGTCAAGAGAGAGCTCGGCCTTGGTTTACGACAGTGGTAACAAAAAGAAATGAATTTTAAAACGATTTCGACGTTAAGTAAATGCGACAATTGAAGACTTAAGCTTGAAAATGTTCATTACATTTCCTCTTGTAATATGAAATGTGAGAATTATGTAGTTTAAAACTTTGCTTAGGAATGATATTCTTTTTACAAACTGAGGGTGTGTTGGTCGTGAACGTTTCATTTGTTCGAAATCTTAAGGTGTTCATCAAAGCAAGTAAGTTTTGATTCTCCTTCAAAAAATTTCCTAATATGTACGTTGATTATACAGTGACTCTTTAATGGATCATAAGTACAGTCATGATCAGTAGCGGCATGCTCGTGATTCATTTAAATGAAGGTTCAGGGCAGTCGAAAATTAAATATACAGGCGCGACGATATGCAAGCGACTTTTTAATTTTCATTGATTTAACTTATTTACTTTGAAGTGCAGAAATCGATAACATTTTCAGAGCAGAAAATGATTTGATTACTTAGTTTGTTTCGCTCACAGTGATTCTTAAAATGAGAGCTCTACTGACTTTTCAGTAATGAAGATTAAAACTTCAAAAAGAGACAATGTATACATCCTGAAACTTATGTATGAACTGAATTCATGTACCATCAGTCGCGGCTCGTAAGTTGAAGTAATGAGTGTGCTGTAACCTCGGTTTCAAACATACCTAAATTATGGCTACAGGGATAGTTAGGGTTTTTTTTTCAAAGCGCGAAAATTCTCCTCGACTTTTTCGAGAAGTTGTGTAGGCGAAATGAACAAAGACCTTAACAGTGATCAATAGGGGGTGATTCAGATTTTCAAAAATATTTTTTTCTGAAAGAGCAAGGGCGAAAACGTTGACGAATTCCTTTTTTTTTCTAAACTCTGACTCCTATCTTTTCGTTTAAAAAACCTTAAAAGCGTTCAGTCGCGGTTTGGTCATTGCTGCTGACGTCACAAGTGGACAAAGCAGTCACTTCTTAAGCTAGTCAGTCAGATTTGCCAGAGATTCTAAATTGATGCTTCGGCCTGGGTTAACACCAAAGTTAACTCGGAACGTCGTACGAGAGCTCGCTTTGTTTTAGAAATCGGAAATTAAAAAAATAATAATACATATTTTTTTTTTTTTTTTTGCTGATGTCCGGCTGAGATATTTTAATATCCCGTAAAGGACAACCTCTTCTTTTAATGGAAACTTTCTCACACAGAGCTGAAAAAATTTGAGGTTTTGAATTTTGCCCACAGTCACATAACCGGGACCGTCGAGAGCCAAGGCGGCCATTTACGCAAAACTTGGCTCTGCGAAAAGCGCAGTTCTGAACTTTTTAGTGACATCTGTGATGCTTGCTTATAATATTTTATAAATGATCGGAGAATGT
>JAXGGA010004025.1:52500-80000 GCA_038373865.1 Uloborus plumipes | reverse complement strand
AAGGGGTTTTTTTTAAAAAATTTTTAAAGGGAAAAAAAAAATTTTTAAAAAAAAATTTTAATAAATTTTTTAAGAAAACAGGGGAAAAAAACCCCCCAAAAAAAGAAAAATTTTTTTAAAATTTAAAAAAAAAAAAAAAAAAAATTTTTGGGGTTTAATTCTTCTTTGCCGATGGGGGTTTTAAAAAAAAAAGGGTTAGTGAACATAGCAAATCATCTTACGGCAAAAAAAAAAAAGCTACAGAGAGTGCACGAAACTGTAAAAGAAAAAAATTGAAAATGTTCTTGAAGTTAATTTGCCAGAAGAAAAAGATCATCTAGAAAAAGATGCTACGCAAAAATCGAAAGATCTGGGCAAACTAATTAACATTATTAAGGGTGAGTTAAGTGATGCTCCAAAAAATAAACAAATTCAAATGCTGACAATTCCAGCTGCATTGATGTGGTCAAAAAGAAAAATAATAGAAACGTTCAATGCTTCTGATTACTCAGTTCGCAAAGCACAAAAACTATTTAAAGATAAGGGGTTTTTAGCAGATCCAGAGCCAAGACATGGGAAAATGTTAAAAACTGAAACTATAGAGTTAGTAGAACAGTTTTACCAGAGTGACGAACATTCTAGAATTCTGCCGGGAATGAAAGATGTTGTAAGCATAAGAAAAAACGTTTACGAAAGAAAGCGTTTAATTTTGTGTAACCTCAGGGAGCTGTATTTAAAATTTAAGTTAAAGTACCCAAATATGAAGATAGGTTTATCCAAGTTTTGTTCTTTAAGACCAAACTGGTGTGTTTTGGCTGGTGCTAGTGGCACACACTTAGTGTGCGTCTGCACAATTCACCAAAATGTAATTTTACTAATTAAGGGGGCAGGAATTGTAGAAGATTATAAAAAACTTATGTCCTTTGTTGTTTGCCAGGACACAAAAAGGGAATGCATGCTTCGACATTGTGATGAGTGCCCGCCAAAAAGCAACCTAATCCAGTTTTTAGAATCAAAATTCGAAAATTATGAAAATGAAGACCTTATTGAGTATAGTTAGTAGGTTTCCACAGATCGTACAGAAATGATAAGATGTTCAAGCTCAGTTATTGAATTTACTGATTTATTAGTTACAAAATTGAACAAATTAATTCCACATGCATTCATAGCCAAATCACAAGCTTCATTTTTTAAAAATTTGAAAGAAGAAGTTTCATTACATACTGCTGTAATATCAATGGATTTTAGTGAAAATTATGGTTTCACAATACAAGACGAAGCTCAAGGTTACCACTGGACCTCACAGTCTTGCACCATTCATCCTGTCATAATCCATTATAACAATCCAAGCAATGAAAAAATTACTTCCTCACTTTGCAGAAAATCAGATGATCTAAAACATGATGTAGCTATGGTCCATAAAATCAAGAAATAGTAACAATATTTATTAAAGCGAAATATCCCCAAATCACAAATGTTCACTACTTCAGTGATGGATGTGCTGGGCAGTATAAAAATAAGTGCAACTTCGTGAATTTGTGCATACACGAAAAAGATTTCCAACTTCAAGCTCAGTGGTCATTCCACGCAACTAGTCATGGAAAAACAGAATGTGACGGAATAGGGGGTACTGTTAAATGTGGAGCAAGAAAACATAGTTATCAACGCGAGCTAGGCAAAGAAATATTGACAACAAATGAGCTTTTGAGTTTTGCAAATCTAGCTTTAAAAGCATTCACTTCCAATTGATTTCTAAACAGGAAGTTGATTTAACTCGCCAGACTTTAGAAAATCAATTTAAATTAGTTGAAACTCTTCCTGGAACAAGAATGTTCCACAATTTTCAGCCAATAGATGATTTAGGAAACATTGAAGCCAGAAGAATAAGTACCAATGAAAAACCAGCTCTCACTTTCAATTTGTACAACAAACAGCAAATTTCAATTGTGAAAATAGAACAATTATTTTCTGGATGCTTCATTGCAAGTATGTATGATAATTTGTGGTATTTTGGCATGGTGAATGAGGTAAATGAAGCAGAAAAAGATGTCACTGTAAATTTTATGCATCCTCATGGACCTTCACCATCTTTTTTCTGGCCTGAGAGGGAGGATATTTGTGCAATCCCTATCCCTCATGTCCTAGCAGTTGTGAAGCTCCCTAAAACAACAACTGGAAGAACTTACCACTTTTCTCGAGACTGCATGAAAAATATAAATTCAGTTTTTCAAAATACTTTTTCTCCTGTCTACAACTAAAACTGCATCTGACATTATGTATATTCCTTTTGGTAAGTTTTTAACGTTTACTATTTTCATTATAAAGAACGTTATCATGGGATGTGCCTAATTGCATCTAATTTTGTAATTTAAAATTTTTATTGTAATTTTTACTATTTATATCATGTGTATTCAAGATAAGGGTGTGTTCTGGACTATACTGCATAATATTAGTCAGATTTTTACCCTTTAAAGAGCGAGGCTGGTGCTAAAGTTTTTTTTTTTTTTTTCATATTACTATATTAAAAAAAATGTTTTATACCCTAAATTTAAATGTAGGATTGTAAAAACCACCAAAGTTATTTTTTTATGTGATAAAATGCATCTTTTAGATCAGAAATATAAAAAAAATGGGGGGATTATTTACTACCCTCTTGGAGATATCTCATTTTAAGTAAAACTCTGTACTTGGTTAAAATAACACACTAAATTGTACTGCAGGAATTTTTCATATTTTTTTATAGATACTTACTTAGAAAATTATATTTTTTCTATAACTCTTGCATAATCAGGTACATTGAAAAAAAAAATCATCAATATTGGTTGGTAAATACGGAAGTTATGATTTATTTTCTGCATAAACGCGAATTGGTTTTCCTGCGCGCCATCGGCAAAAATCGTGAAATTTCAAAAACTTTGACACTCCATAAAATCTAAACCATTTGAGATAGAGCAAAAAAAATTTGCATTCTTTTTCAACTCTATAAAAGGAACAATTATGCCAAGTTTCAGCAAAATCCGAGACTATGGGTGTCAAAATCTCATTTTTTGGGTTGATTTGACGTGGAATGACCCTAACTATTTTTAGTTTTGAGAAACTTATATCCCCACTGGCGGACTGAAATTAATAACGTTAAGATAATTCGTAAATTGCAAAACAATATAGCGAAATATGTATTTATTTTCTTTTCTCACCTATTCTGATTGTAGCTCGTTTCCTTCGCAGCTTGATAGAGCAGGAGTAGTTGATACAAAAAAAAACTTTTTATAACCTTTTTTTGTTTTTCACGTTACTCGGATAAAACGTCCGAAACGAAGGGTCAAGTCCAAGGTCCACGGACTGAAGATCCACGTTCAAAAGGTCCACGTTCAATAGACAGAAGGTCCGGCAGACTTAAGAAGCTCCAACAGACATAAAATCCAAGGGTCATAAGGTCCGACAGACACAAGGTCCACAATTTTGGACAACTAAGACATAAGGTCCAGTTTTCTCAGCAGGATGGACATAAATTTTTTACTTCATTCTTTGATTTCGTTTGCTGCAAAACGTACCAGATTTTTTATGGCTTTCGGTATTTTTATATTATATTAATACTAATTTCCGTTTAAAGTTTTTACGCAAAACGCACGTCGGTAGCTGCGCTGCAATCATCACGAAAATATGCACACGTAAAGAAGGCTCTTTAACTGAAGGCAAAAGGTGTTGAAGACACTCTCTTGACGCCAATTGAAAAAGGACTAAAAAGAAAAGGAAAAAAAAAAAAACAGTGCCATCCAATACTGATCTCTTATTCCTGGCGATCACCCGCAAGTTTGAATTGTTAATTGTCACACGGTTTTACAAGATTCCCCACTGGGCTTGAGATTAACACGTAAGATAACGCAAGTTTCGGTCACCTACGGCGCATCCCCTTAAAAGTTCGGACCACCCTGTGTTGTGGGAACAGAATAAAATGCAGCTAATTCTAACTTTTACCAGTGATATCTTTTTTGTAACGTAGGATAATTCCCATGACTATTTACAATACTCCTTCCAGAATTGTAGCAATTTGTCAACCGCCAATCTTTCAACCACTCATCAGAAGAAAGACGTTTTATGACTTTTGCCTCTTAATGGCCTTTCAAGCACCACGGGGATTTGCCTCCATTTTCTACTGACCATTCAATTGCCCCCCAGCCGAACAGATATGGGTCCCTTTCGCGACAACCTGATTCCACTCATTGCGCATGCTCACTTTTGGCGATATTTTTGTCATTCCACTGGTTTGGCTTGTTATCGCTTTTATGGCGAGATTTCACGCACACATGGAAAATTTTTATTTCAGTTGGTAAGTAAAGTGGAGATGTTTAAATCCTGCTCAAAAATAGATAAAGTTTGAAATAAAGTTCAGTGGCTCTGCTGTAGAAGCTTCACTTAAAATGCCGAGGATTCAATATCAAATCATTTCGTATACAAAAAAAAAAAGTGTTTCAGAGAATTTTAAAATCAATTTTCTTAAGGAATATGGAAGTGAAAAACAAACTATAAATGCGAAAAATTTTGGTCAAAACTTTTTGAGTCATTTCTTAAATTATGTCAGCTTTTCTATTTAATATATTTTGAGCCGATTCTAATGTTCCTTTCTTCACACTTTTCTTCTGGCTTTTTTTTTTTTCATTTAGAAAAAAGAAGAGAGAAAAAAGAATCATACGTTACGCAAAAAATCTGCTTTAGATTTTCACTTAAAACCAGGGCCCGATTAAGATATCCGGGCCATAAGCCAAATATTTTTTGTGGGTTTTGTGGGAGGCTGTATGCAACTTTACAATTTGAACCATTGGCAAAAACAATTTTAGCCCTAAAGCTGAAGTAATTTTATCTGGGGATCCCTAAACAGCGGGGGCCCTAGGCACAGTGGCGCATCCATGGGGGGAGCTATAGGATTACCGAATAGGCCAGCTTATAGGCCGTGGCCTAGGCATTGCGCGGCGCACCCAGGATTGTATCTTGAGATGGGCTAAATGCCTCTATCTTTTAGAAAGTTTTCGAATTTGACGTTCTAGAAAAAAACTGCAGTCTTTTTTGATTAAATTATGCAGGGGGTTGGGAGCTATCTCTCGACAAATGTCCAAAAATAAAGTACAAAATAACGTATTTCAAGCAGTTTGGTTTCATCAAGGGGGCTCTTTTTTATGCTTCAGGGAGGGGCTTAAGTTCAGGCCTTGCATAAACTATTGCAGTTTTTATCGCACCAATATAACACCGTTTGAAATGTAGATTTTTTATTTAATGTAAGACAATGAACGGACTTATCAAGATTTTAAAATCAGTGACTTCTTTCTGCATTAAAGACCCTAATCCCTCCCCCCATTCTATTTTAGGCTTTTCCGAGTTACTTTTAAAGAAACGAAAAATAGTCGCTTTAAAATTCGTAGCTGTAAAGCTTCTCAAAGCCAAGGGATTGCCCCCATTCTCCAAAAGACGGCCTGTCCTTGCTTTGAAAAATGTAAGTTTCATGTGAGTGAGCATAATTTTTGATGTTCTTCAATAAAGTTTGTGTATTGATTATCCCACCATCCCACCCCCTCGCAGGGGAAAAATTTGAAAACCGACATCGTAAAGGGTTAGGACTTTTTGGACTGCTCTTATTCGTTTTAATATTTTCTATTTTAATTTACGGCACCTCTGTAGCCTTTTACGATCTTTTTTAGTACCTTATCTTTGTTTCTCCAAAACACAATAAGTATAACACAATTTCCATCATTTAAGTTGATTATTTTCAAAAAAAAAAAAAATATTGTGAGGATGAGAACTATAATGAAACTTATTATGATACTGATCAGGCTGCATATTTAATTTTTTAATAAGAAAAAAAGTGAAGTTGATCAGCGGAATGTAGCATTCCTATTCAAATCACCAAACGTTGGTCAAACTGTTAGGGTAAAAACAATCAAAAGGAAAACGAAAGTTTAACCATTTTTAAACTCGATATATGAAATAAAAGATGCCTATAAACTGCACAATGGATTCTTGCAAATTAGTCTCGAAAGTTTGAAGTTTCGTTGAATTCGAGGTGTGTGTCTGTGTGGGTTTTTTTTAATTTTAAGTTACACTTTTAAAGAGGCGAAACGACCGACTTTCAGTAGAATCTGAAAATAGGAATAACTCATGTGGGATTATAACACAATAAATGCATGTTTAATGCTTCTCTAATAATGAAATAACTATAGAAAATAAAATTTTTAGAGAAGTAAAGAAAAATAAAACAAGCTTCTGTAGATAAGATCTTAAATTACAATTACACGCACTACACCCTCGAAATTCTCCCATTTGGTCATATATTTTTATGTTTCTTCGATCGGGGGTCATGACCCCCATCCCCTCTCTGGATCTGCACCTGGTTAGAGCAGGAGTAATTGTGACAATCCATTAAAAACAGGTGTATTTCATTGTAAAAATGGTGTAGCTCTTTGTAAATGATTAAACTATGCTTTATATTTAGCCCTTCTCAATTTGTTCCATATGGAAGAAATATTAGTGCTCAGCTACACACTAGTCATTTGATATTTATCTTTTGAAAGGTGCTTTGCTTCGTTTGAAACTAAAAGATGTACACTACAAAAAAAAAAAAAAAAATTGTTTTAACAGTGTAATACTGACAGCAGAGCAGTTTAAAGCTAAAAGCACAGTAAAATAAACAGTAAAACTAGCAATTTTGCAGTTTATTACTATAAAGTTAGCAATTTTGCAGTTTATTATAAAATTAGCTGTATTATATTGTGAAAACAACAGTATAATACTGGCAGCAGAGGTTCCAGTGTAAAACTGTAAAATTCACAGTAATAAACTGAACTAGCAATTAGTTTATTACTGAAAAAATACTATAAAACCAACTGTAGTATACTGTATAAAAGCAACTTCTATTTTCTCTCCAGTGTAACTAAATGTTTTTCCATTTAGCAAACAAATATGCATTCAAAAGTATGAAGATACAATTTTTACAATGAATGACAGAAATATAAATTGCAATGAGTTTTACTGTGAACCAAAAGACACACCATAACTTTGAAAGAATTATTACAGAAATAATATTAAGAAGCAGATTTGATCAAAAAAAAAAAAAAAAAGAGAATTTGCCAACATTATATTAGAATAATTGTTATGTTATAATATTTTAAAAAATTAGTTGTTTTCCCCCTTAAGACATTGAATTTTATTTGTTTTCGGTTAACTTCTTATAGTTCAGGTGATAAGGTTTAATTCTATGTCTGCTGATTGTAATCATAATTTTTGTTGACGACTCATTTAAATTATTCTAACTAAATACGTTCATGTGGTTATTAACTAAATATAATGTAACATAACATTTTTATCTCAAATCAATCTTTAAGTAAAAAAGAATACTGTTAATTATATTACTTTTTGGTTCCCAAGTACTGTGTACACGGTAACTATTTAATAAAAATAGTTCTCTACTGTGTTTTAATATATTATACAATTGGGCATAGTATGAAGGACGAAATTTTATATAATTATACTATTTCCATCCATAAATTAATGTAGGCCAAACCGAAGCTTTATTCCATCTCTAGAAGAAACTCAAACTAATGATTAAGTTTTAATGTGACATGAAGAAAATACCATGGTGTGGCTTGGTTTGATTTGATTTTAAAAATAAAATATATTTAAGTGTAAGGTGAGTTCCATTTTGAATTATGAAAACAAAACAAAAACATAAAAAAAGAAGTGCATTTATTGAAATGTAAAGTACAACACAGGTCATTGCACAATTATTGATATGATTTCTTTCAGAACATAGGATTCTTCAGAAACATAGGATTGCATACAACATAAGTTAAAAACTTGATTGGAATGAATTCACGAATATCTCCAAATGCACTTTTCTATTCCAATTTTATATACACAAACTGAAAATGATCAATATTTTATAGGTGTACAGAATGTGTAAATCTATTAAAAATGTATACAAATTAATAAAAAATAAGAATAAACAAATCTAACATAATTATATTCCAATCATTTATGTATTTATACAAAATTATAATGAAATAATCTTGAGATCTAAAAAAATACAGGTATAAAATTATAATTTTATGCTTGTTATTTTGTTTTTGATCTTCTCTTAGAAGGAAGAATTCAAAAATTTAACAATAAGTATGATCAAATCCAGTATGGACAATTAAATTTTTTTCATCAGAAGTAAGACTATTTTTGAGAATATTTTTTTTAGGGAGTTTAGAAAAAGAATTAGCTTTACGTTTTTGAGCTTTTTTGGTAGATTTAAAGGTTGGTTGTAGTTTAATCTTTTTATTAGGGGCTCTTTCAAAGTAGCAGTAGTAGAAAATTTAAAATTCTTATTTACGGGTACAGAGCTGTGACCCAATTCAATTATTTGATTTAAAAGGCGATCAACAGCAGGAAAATGTGATTCATTACAGTTGCCATCTGAAAACATTTTCTCAATAAATTTAATTTTGTTCAATAAATCTGATTTTTGGCTGTTACAATTATTGGGAAGATTAAGTTTTACAACTTTTTCAAATTTTATTTGCTGTTGCATTACAAATTCTGTAACACTGGAGCTATTGTCATTTAAAATAAAATATTGAATGCAAGCATGTATGTGTTTGCAAATATTAAAATAATATATGTTATTAAAACAAGAACAACTGTACATATATACACAAATTTCACAGTTAACACACTTCAAAGGACAGCCAAAGGAACATTTTGGATCAGCAATCTTCTGAACAGAATATTCTGTATCAGAATTGGCAGATTTGACAATCCATAAATTATCATTTATTTGAGAAACCATATTTACAGTGATATTTTTGGATTCTTTATGGCTATTATTTATTTTCTTTACTCTTTCCGTTGACACATTCTTACAAATGTTAACTAACTTATTAAAGACTCTGTCTCTTACTAGTTTTACAAGAGCATGAATTGTTTTGTCCAGCCTTTTCACTTTTTTCCCCTCCAGATACACATATTTCAATTGCTTGTGCATCGATTCCAGATGCATGTTTGTGTGGATCCCGTTTGCATTTTCTCTGTAGCAAATTGCCCACAACGATTTTCTGTTTGAGTAATTCTTAGAATAATAATTTAAAAAATCTACAGTGCTTTCATTACTTTTTAACAATTCACAAAACTTCATTTCCATCAAATGGAAATTGTTCTGATTCGTCTCTTTCGCCAGTTCAAAGAGCATTTCTTTTACTTCTTCTCTTATCCTCTCTCTTTCTTCTAAGCTATCACCTTTAATTTTCTTCAAATTGTTGGCCCAGCATCTTCTTACATGCCATATGCATAAGGTTCTATTTTTAGGGATAGACATGACAGCAGTCCAAGCATTGTAGAAAGCTGATGCGTCATCAGACATAAATGTTTCAGCTGCAATCGTTCCCACTTTCGCTTTTACTGCTGAAAAAAACTTTTTCATACATATTTCATCTATTCTCTTACTCAAACAGAAAGCAATGGGAAAACCAGCACCATAGTCGTCAACTGTCATAACAGTTGTTAGTTGAAAATCGTACCCATTTGTTCCATGGGTACTATCAACACAAACAACGTTATGACAGAATGACACCATTTCTTTTTGTTGGTCAGTCATGATGACTAACATAAAGTCATCATCATGCAAATCAGTGTCAGGCTGCCCCTGGTCTTTATAAAATAAGACAGGAGATGATGGCCCTAAACGTTCCATTTTATTAACCCACAACCTGACACTGATTTTGTCATTTGGATCAAGGGAGTCAACATTAGAGAGATGGAAATCTCTCATGATGTTGTGTAGATCTAGGCGAGTCAGCAAATGGATCCTTTCCATGTCATCTGAGACACTGTCTCGCACATCATCTATTATCTTCTGCATTTTTACTCCGGCTCTCAGCTTATCTAGAAGGGGGGGAAAATATGTTGATGAATAATGCATTTAAAAAACAAAAAATAATTTTATATATTTGAAAACATCGTTGTTTTGCATTTGATATTTTTTTCGCTGATTTACATTTTGGCAAAAAAAAGTTACATAGTTAATCAATAGTTGCAGTATATATCTCATTGAAAAAAGTTTTCTTAATAGATATCTAATTGTTGATGTTTTTCCAAGAGACAAAAGATCTACTTCTATTAAAAACTGAGTATCTTTCTATCTATGTCACGCTTCTTTCTCCTGAATGCCAATGAATTGAAAGTCGAACCAGGTACCGATAGATTGGTGATTTTTCAGGCTTTATTAGTTTTAAATTATATAATTACATGATTTTAATTAATGAAGACATCAATTAATAAGGAGTTAAAGCAATTCGTCCTAAATGATTAAATATGAAATCTATTGTTACAAAACGTGGCTGCTATGAAACACTAATAATAATGAAAATAAGAATTTTGAATGAATGCTTAACAAAATCAAACATGAAACTCATTAGCGGGCCATGTAAGTCGTAGTTTTATTGCTAGCTACTTGTAATTTTTTGAAATATTAATTTAGTTGAAAAGCCATTTACTTATATTAAAAACTGAGTATCTATGTATGTCTGCTTCTTTATCTTGAGCCAGCTGAATTTGCTGAAACTTTCCTCACATGTTGAAGGAGCATCTCAATAATTCGAATTATTTTTTGATGCAAGAAAAAAGTAAAGCCGTGAAACGCCTGTTAGTGAGCCACCTTGGCGGTAAGTAGTTCGTTGAAACTTTCTTTACTACTTTAAAGGCGTGAAGCGCCAGTGCAACGCCAGGCCACGCAGATAGCTGCTTGGGGCATAAGCGGGCAACGTGTGTCTAGCATGTTTTGAAATCTTATGAACATTAAATTATATCAAATAATATAATATCAGAATGAGGTAAAAGTTAGGAGGGGGTGACATTATGTATAAACATGCCACAGGAAGCTAATCTAGCTGCCCTGGCAGCTAGTATATCTAATTGAGTGATATAAAAAGGTGCTTAGAATGGGGAGCAACTGAATAACTGTACATTGAAATGTGTAAGCAATTAAAAGAAAAAAAGATTGATGTTTTTTGAAACATCGATATTTTTTGGTAGATGTATCAATACCATTGATGTCCTTATTTTCCAACATCGATGACTTGAAACATGGATGGTTTTACCTTGGATGTTGCACCCCTAGTTAAAACCCTCGTTTAAATTATCTTGACTAATACTGAATTTTAATGAAATTTTATTACGTGAGCAAGTCAGAATTTATTTATTGAAAGTGAACATTCAAATATGTATTTAAAAATACATTAAGTTTATGCACCGATTCTAATTTAGTTACGTAGAAATTGCAATTCATCACTAAAAAAACTTTAACACACTAAATGACAGATCGTCAACTAAAAAAGGTTTTACTGTAGTCTTTCTTCTCTTGACTATAATGATGAAATATCTACAGAGTCATTTCATGCTCTGACATTAAATAACCATAGTTAAAAAAATATCACTTGTTTTGAAATGCAGTGCATATCAACAATTTATTATTTTTCTAACTAGGTTTTAAAGGTTTTCTTTTCAACATCATGTAAAATAAAACACAAGAACCTTTTAAACATGTAAAGCTATTTTTAATATCTTGCACATTTAAAAGTATTTTTTGAGCCATAAATATTATTGAAATTAGTTACTTTGGCAGTAATACAAATTTCTTTACATAACACTATCAACTTTTGAATTATTAAATTTTAAGTAGCACTGCTATTGCCAAATTTACTTCTATGCTCAATATTAGCATTATTTTTTTCAATTTTAATATTAATTTTTCTCAGAGAAAAATAATATTAATTAAAACTAAATAATATGTATATTTATGAATTAAATCTTGCTGTAAATAAATATTGATTGCATAAAATCCTCTTAGCTTTAGCATACTTTTGGTCAGTAAAACCCACCTGTCTTGTCCAGAATCCTTAACTCTGATCTCGGTTGCATCGAGCATTTGGATAGATCAAGCTTTTTTGATCTCCCTCCACAAGCACAATATAAGGAGAGGATACTGTATATTATTTTTGAGAAATCAATTTAAAAAAATTTATATCTATACAAATAATAATAATAATAGGGCAATTAATTAGTAATTGACTGATACTGTTGAAGCAAAACAGTAAGTAACACTCAAAGCAAAAAAAAAAAAAAAAAAAAAAACGCTGCACAACAATTTGTGCAACCTTTCTCTTTCCCTCGGATTATTACTTTTATTTTTCATTCAACTGAATGTACTGGTCCAAATTTAGTCCAAAAATGTGTTTTGAAAAATATGGTAACTAATTGACACGCTACACTTTAAAATGTGTCAGTTACCATGTTTTTAATACTCAAGTCTTGAAGTCGCAAGGGACCAGCTAAAAGTTTTGTTACTGATAGAGAGTTAAGGGACCCAATGAGAGCTTTGAGAAAAAGGAATATTCAAGTTGGGCTTTGCGTTACCGAGACTCCACTTTATGTGTAAAAATCATCCAAAATTTATTTTAGGAGTTCAATCATTACATTAAATTCAGTTTAATAAATACAATAATCCAGGGGAAAAGATCGTTTACACAATGTATATTTTGCATTGAATTTTACAAAATACTTTATTTCCTAAAATTTCAGTTACCCTTGGAATTGAAAAAAAAAAAAAAAAGATAGTAATCTAACTTACCAGCGATGTCACTCCTTTCACTTTGCGTCAAATGTAAATGACCTAGTATGTGTTCATGGCCAAAATGGGTTTTATAATGATGGACATATACTTCTGCTTGATTGGCAAAAACTTCAATTGAAGCAGGACAGAAAGAATTCATTTTCACTGATCCAAGGCCTTTTGGGTTTCTTGTACCAGTGCCTTTTGGCTTGAAATTACCAGAATGGTGACAGTAATAATGTGCCACCTTATAGGGCAGTAGCAGCTGACGTCATCCTGGGAGACAAACAAACACCACGTGCTGATGACAACTAAACATACTCGAAACGTCGTCTGCTTTTCTTTCCGAGGATTTGCTCTGCACTTTTTTCTTGTACATTTGACTGTTATTTTGGCCCGTTCTTTTTTCAGTTTTGGCTTGTTTTGTTTGTTCTTCATAACTGATGCTTCATTTTCAACGCATCATCATTTAAAAAAAGTATTATTCCTTGAACTTTCCGTGTTTTAACCACTGAGTAGAATAACAACAAACTGTCTGCTAATATGCTTGTTTTGATAGGATTTGATTGTTCTTAATGCATTAAATGTTCATAAACTGTGCAGTTATCGATCCTTCTTTTTCTTTTTTTGTATTTGTACGGCAAGTTAAAAACGCATCAGTTTAAAATTTATTTTTACTTAATAAATACGGATCCAATTTGTTAATAATCCTGATTTTACCAATGTATCTTCTTTTTGCTTCGTTATGAAGGCTTTCACAAGACTAAAAACACATTTTACAATTAAAAAAGGCTAGAAAAACAACTGCGCACTCGCAATACCATACTATACATACGGTAAACATGGAGTTGCTTGTCCACCAGGAACGGTTGCCAGGCTCCGTTGCTATGCAAAAAGCACGTGGCTGCTACTGCCCTATATCCACTTGCAGAAAGTTTTGGCGGCCGATGTAAAACAAAAGAAGAACAGCTTTCTTTTTCAATTCTGTCCTTCCAAGCATCAAATTCTGCAAGAAAAATATACAATTAACCTTTATAAACATTCAGATTAATAAAAGCTGTGTACCCCATGTAGTTGGAGATAAAATACTTCAGGAAACTCACCATAAGAAAAAGAGGTCTGAAACCAATATAAATTACATTTTCATTACTTTTGCAATAAAAAATAAACATTCTGAAGAATGGTATCAGCAGCTGATTTATTATACGCTTTATTTGTGAGGGTCTCCAAGATTACTGCGATATTTTATCGTGCAACTTCCTTCGAATTTGCGCATGCCTCAAGTCTCGTCTGATTTTCACAGAAGAGGGGGAGGGAATGCAAAGTAACATTAGACCAGGAAGTAATAAGCAATTAAAAACTGAAAGTATCGGCAAGTGCAATTCCTTAACCTATCACCCCCTTTTCAAATGGAAGCGTTTGTGGCTGCCAGGTGCAAAGTTCAGAAACGAACAGTATAGGAGACAAAAAAAGCCCATGATAAAATGTTTACGTAACTCTGATAGATAAACGGCCCGCCTAAACCGCTCTAGAGCAGGTAATCAAGCATGCAAATGGGTCACTGAATCCCACTGATTAACTACAGCATTGTATGTACCAATACGATTTATCTTAAATAATAAAAACCAACATAGAAAGAATAACAGAGCTGAATTAGCTACTTTATCGATTCAAAACTGTAGAGTAAACGTGATTCATACTGGCTGACATATGAAGCTGTATATCATATAGAACTGAATGTGTTGGTAACTGATATTTATGCTATAGTGTACCTCACTTAGTGAATTACAAGTGGGCCGTGGTGGCCCGATCGGTAAGGCATCGGACTCGTGTCCGGAGGGACCCGGGTTCGAACCCAGCCGATCAAAGATCCACCGCCTTGATTAATGGTGGCTGGGAGGCGTTAAAAATGTCGTGGTCACAAAGTCCTCCAAGTGAAACGATACCTCTGGGGGTGCTGGGCCCTAGGGTTTGCTCGACCCTAGGTTCTGGTTCAAAATTAAGAACAGAGCGCTCTTCAGGGCCCTATCCCGGTTAAACCACGAAGCTGTGGTAGGTACGGGGGACCCTGGAGAGTGTGAAGTGAAGTGAATTACAAGTGTCCCAAACAGTTTTGATTCCATAAAGCTGAAAATTGTTTTAACTTCAGTGATTTGATTCATTAAAGTGGTTGATTTAATTAACAATTGATTCAATTAACTGGCATCTACTGTATAAGGTACTAAATAAAGAATCCAATGGAACACCTAATTCTCCTGTAAATAAACTTTGCATTCAATATAATAATCAATAACTAGATCGTTTTTAAACAACAATTAATGATTCATACAGCATTAAGCTCCAGAGAGCTAACCTTATGTAAAATCAAAAAACTCAATTGCAAGCAAGACAATATTTTTGTTTTTGTAACACCATACAACAGAAAGCATATTATGAAACATTTTCTTTTTTCCAACCTATTTTGAATGCTGCAAAAATTATAGCCAAATTTAAGTGCATAAAATACTTAATATATTACTCATTTCTACACAAACTCATAAATCGTTGTAAGATTATGGATATGATCTTGACGATAATTTTTCTGTCCATTCTTTTTTCTCAGCCAAAATGTATAATTGCTTGGAATTGATAATTTAGTAATTTAAAATTGATTATAACAGCAGCTATAGCTCTCAATAATCTGCTGTGTAACAATTGAATCGCGCCTGAAGAACGATTAAAGGGCATCATTGCGTTTTTCTCTCAATTTACAAGTTTTGATATTTTAGTAATTTATTGCACACTTTTAAATTTTAATACCTTGTATAGTTGCGAACCACAATTCTTCTCTCTCTAATTTCTTCGCGTGTTTTTCCTCAATATGTTTCCGAAGAGATTCCAAATCTTTAAGACCTTCATTGCAATCAGGGCACTTTATTTGGGAGATATAATTGTTTTGCACTTTATGCACATTTCTAATATGCTTCAACATATTGTATTTCTTCGAGAAATTTTTTTCACAATAATTGCAGTAAAATCCAGCCATTTTATAAAGCGTCGCTATAACTTCGGCGTTAGTGACTCGAATGTAACCGCGCAATTACTGGTAGAAAAAATTAAAAGCAAGGAGGAAAATTTACGCCAAATACAGGGTTGTAAAATATAGTTGATATTTGGCGCATGCGCAGTAAATGGAATCGGGTTGTCGCGAAATGCTCCCGTCAGTGATCTGTGTGTGAAGTTGCGGCGGCGTCACAATGCGACTTCACAGTGACGGCGCCCGACGACCTGTCATAAAATATTTTTTTTAATTTTGAAAAAATAAAGAGTCTTTTACCAACATCAGAAATCACTGATATAAGAACCTGGATTGAATCAACATACTTTCCGCCAACCGTTACGCTGCGAAACCCATTGTCCCACGCCTGAAATCGAACCCGGGTCGTCTGGATGCAAGCCAAGAATTCTAACAACTATACTAGACGAGAGTTACAAGAGGAAACTCAAATAGTAAAGAGCTGCTGAAGGTCACATTGTGGTCACAAAGTGAGTCACATCCACGTCGATGTGACAGTTTTAAGTCACAATGCGACTTTACCACTACGTCAGAGAAAAGTCCCACTTGCGTCTTCAGGCGTTGCTAATGCAATGCTTTTGTGACCCTTGCATGCGTCACAAGTGAAGTCGCAACCAAGTTACTTACGAATGTCAGCAACAGCGACTTCACAATGCGACTTTACAGTGACAACGCCTGACGACCCAATTGCAACCTAGGTCTCCCAGTGACGGTTTAGCGACCTCACATCACAGTCACAGCGACCGATGCGACCAGTCAGTGACGTACGCGTGAAGTCGCGGCAGCGTCACAGTGCGACTTCACAGTGACGGCACCTGAGGACTTCTCCGCCTTGTGACTTCTCCGCGAGCTGACACTCGTAAGTTGCTGCCACATCTTTGCGACTTCGCTTGTGAGGTATCACAAAAGCGTCTTATTTTGGTCACTGTGCAATTCGTAGTCACATCCCCGTTTGTTGCGACTTTTTTAAATTGCAATAATGCTTTGAAGAATTTCCTTTTAAAAGTCACAAATAAGGCGCAAAACCAGCACTAAGTGACATCGACTGCCTTCGTGCTACCAGGCGTCGTCACCATGGGTGCAAGACCTTCCGTCTCAAGACGGATTTCCGTCTTGACGAAATTGGCGAGACGGAGCTCGGGACGGAAAGGAAATTTAATGACTTCCTTCAGTTTTTAATTCATAAGAAATTTGTTTTCTCAATGTTTTAAAAAATCAAATTCATTTATTGCAATCATTATCCCAATCCATCCACGCATTTAACATCAATGCTGTGAATACATTTGATACATATCTTCCCTTGCCGAATCTCGCGAACTCTGAACTTTCCACATTTTTTGTTTTGTTATGCAACGTGCTGCCGTGAACCAGTTTTGGAGGCGCGGCTTTCAGCATCAAGCAGCGCAGTGAAACTTCTTTCAAGTAGAGAACCTACTTTCAAGTAGCTATGCTGTTACTACCGTACTATAACTGAACCTGATTGATGTAGACCTAGAGTTGCTCACTATTTTTTGTTTTTAATTAAGCTTCTTCTGTCTATTTGAAAATTTATTTTTTTTTTCGCAATATACGATCATCTTTTCTCGTATCGTTATTCATTTGTGATCCCCCTCCCCCTCAGCTTAACACGCATACAAATGAAAACCATGTGTTTACTGAAATGTCTGAAGTGGAATGCGCAGTGACTAAGTGACATCATCTGCAGGAGCCCCGTGTGTTAGCTGACGGGAAGCTGAAATGTCTACTCAACAGGAGCAGAGCACAAAATCGGATTTTGGGTTAAATCTACAGCCGATTCGAAAGAACGATGGGCAACTGCTCCTGCATTTTTAACATGTTACTGTTGAAAATTGACCAAAACAAAGGGCTGGGAGAAGGAAAGAAACGAAAAAATAGTATGTTTGAAAAAACGCTGCTCTTTTCATAGAAAGCCCGTAAATTTTTGCTTCCGAAGTTTTAAAGAGTTTTTAAAAGGGGTGCGGGCGGGGAGGGGGAGTCAAAAACTCTGAATAAAATTCTAAAACAGATTCGTAAAAATGTTAATTTTTTTTTTAAGTCAGCGCACTGTGATGATTCGGGATTTCTCTTCTGAAAATTTAAAAATATTTATGTCATCGTTAGTAATATGGGGAGAGGGGGGCTCTGATAAAATAATTCCAAAAGAGAAGTTTTGAAAACAATAGATTAATCAGTCGGTGTGGGAAAGAGTTTCGGAAATATCTTCAAAATTGAAGCGGGCGTGACATTTCGCATTCCCCCCTGGGCGGGAGGGGTTAAAGAATCTATTACTCAGTGTGAATTTTTCCAAAACATCATTACCTGAATGGGAAAAATCTTCAGTTCCTCTTGTGTTTCTTTTAAAAATTAATAAATATTCGAAAGAGTACCAAGTTAAAAAAAGAAATCATTACGTTTTGATTACTAAACATAAAGAATAATTGGTGCCCAATATAGTCAAGTCTCGCTGCGACGCCGCATAAATGTCAATGTCGCACCACCTCATGAGCGGATACATCATAAAAACAGCGCCTCTAGCATATTTTTTGTACAGAGCAAAACTGAAAATAAAAAAGAAATAAGTCGGTGTGGTTTTGAAAAATGGTATTGCTATTTTCATTTACTTTTGTCTTTTGCAACGTGCGATCTCGTTCAAAGGATTAATTCCTTTTGCGATTACGGTTTTTGCTAATTGTTGCTTCGATTATTCTGAATCAATATGAGTGCAAATTCAGCTGTTGATATACGTGTTGTCTTGTTACTTTCGTTTTTTTAACGCATTCGTGCTTAGGTTTGCGGTAATTCCTTACATTTTTTATGCTCCTTGGATTTTCTTCTGGACCCTTCGGAATTTTTTTTTTTTGATGAAGTATGTACGAACCCACACTGTTAAAAATTCGGGAAACTTTTGCGGTAAATGTTAAATGTAGCGTTTACAATCTAGAAAATTTTTGCAGTAAATTGTACCGATAAAAAATTGCGATTATTGGGATTTGGGTTCAGTCCTTATTGTTCGCATCTTGCGCTTTTTAACTCTCGTTTTCTCTACCGGAAAATTTTACAGTAAAAAAAGTTTTTACGGTAAAAGTTCAGGAAAATTTTTAACAGTGCAGATTTCAACTTTTGAAGCTTCAATTCCAAAATAATTCCGAGAATCCTCAACCCTCTTCTTTCTAATATTTTTTTGCGATAGTCTGAATTTCGCTTTTGGAATCGACAGTCTCCAAAGAAGCCTCTGAACCCCATTCCTTCCCTTTACATTACCAAAATGGCCGACAACCGCGTACCGACACTCGCGTGTAAGTCGACCCCATTACTTTTGAAGGAAAATCGGGAAAAATCGAAAACCCGCGTATAAGTCGAGACCGCACTTTTTGAAACGATCGGGAACGTTTTGTCGTGATTTTTGAATATAAACATTTTGAAAAGAAGGAAAATGAAATGCACTGAACATTCTTGTGTTAAAAACAGCACGATTGGAGGGGCCGCGCTAAGCGTTCGCCACCTCGCCAAATGCTATAAAATAGAAAATTCGGTGAAAAAAATTCTGATTTGGCTAAAGTATTGGCGAATGGAAAAGTGTCAGAAATTTTCACTTTGGGGGAAAAATACACTTATTACATTAAAAAAACAAACAAATAAAATTCTTTGATTAAAACTCTCGAAGTTTGGCTAAGACTTTTGAAATTTGGCTTATTTACTGGCTAACAACTTAAAATCGTTAGCGCGGTCCCTGGATTGTTATTCTTTTTCAAAAAAAGGGTTAATTTTTGCGATCGCGATTTTTCGGACTGATCCCGGAACGTTTCCCCCGTGATTTTTTGAAAAAAAAAAAACGTTTTAAAAAGAAGGAAAATGAAATGCAGTGAGCATTCTTCTGTTGAAAATAGCACGATTGTTATTCTTTTTCACAAAAAGGGTCCATTTTTGAGATCGCGATTTTTGTAAAGGATTCGATTTTACGATTACCGGTTTTTGTAAGGGTTCGATTTTGCGGTTACAATTTTTACTATCTGTTGCTTTTTTTTGCATTATTACTAACAAAATTTTGCGATGTCACCATATCATATTCTGTTTCAAAAATATAAACACCATCAATCGGAAAATTCGCGAATACGGCAATTCCCGCAATTTTCGCGCCGTCCGTCCGTTTATTGTAATTATTCATTCTTTATATCACAATCAAACCATGCAAAAATGCACTAGAATGAATGAGAATTTACTTCTTTAGCCTTTATTTAAAATAGTTAGACTGAATCGGAAAATCTTATCGTTTTTTGAGTGGTTTTTTCCAAGAGTTATTCGGGAAAATTTTTAAGAAATTCTGTCCCGCGTATAAGTCGACCCCCTAACTTTATACTTCATTTTTTGGACTAAATTTCTCGACTTATACGCAAATATATACGGTATTTAGGATTTTTTTTTCAAAAACTCCGGGGGAGCCCCCGGACCCCCCCCCCCCCCGTTCATATTATTGACATTCATTCAATTTTACGTTTTCGGAGCCATGATGTAGAAAACGCGCGAAGGAGACCCCCCCCCCCCTTTGCTACACACATAACAAAATGCTTGAAATGCTTTACCTAAAAGGCTCACATTGTTACAAAAAAAAAAAAAAAAAAAAATCAAATTAAGCACAAATATTCAAAAATTGCAAAAAAAAATAAATATTTTTTTTATCTAAGTAGCATGGGGGGGGGGGGGGCGCCTCAAAATATTTTCCGTCTTGAACACATCACTAAACTTGCACCCATGGTCGTCACTGCAACATCGCACTTGTGATGTCGCCACAAATTTTCATTCGTAAGTTACAGCCACCTCTTTGGGACTTTACTTGTGACGTACCCGAGTCACAAAAGCGTCTTATTTTTGTCACTGTGCTATTCATAATCATACCCCGTTTTCGCATCTGCTGTAAATCACTACAGGGCTTTACAGCGACGTCATTTAAAGGTCACAAGTAAGTAAAGAAATTTGATAGTGACAATGATGAGAAGCCGCATAACCGATACAAACTGATCGCATCACTATCAAAACGTCACATCAAATACACAATTACACGACAACGGTTTCGTGACTGTGTCATGTTGTCACGGAATAGTCACAAATTGTCCAAAATTGCATTAACATTGTAAGGGCCGTCACTGCAATTTTGACGTCATCACGGATTGACATTCGCAAGTGGTTGTCACTTGGTCGCTTTTGTTACTGCTGTCTGTTAGAAAGTGATTGAGGCTCTTAAAAAATTTTTTTGACTGATTTTGTAACGTAAAATTATTAATTCGGTATTATTAATTCGGTCTTCAATCGGTAAAAAAATATTTTAATGAAAATTCACATTAAGGTCACAATGTGACGTCTCCACAACATTACATTGTGACCGGTCACAATTCAGCTGTCACAGCGATGTTGTAGTGAAGTCACACGCAAATGTCGTAAACGAGTCACAATGTGACTTTTGTGCGTCGTCACAATTGAGTCACGGTGTGACTGTGACGCTTGTGACTCGCAGTGACGTCACTGTGACTTATCCGTGACACATTGTGCTATTAGGGGAAGGACTGCTGCACAACTACTATGTCCTAAGCCTTTTTTCCATGTGCATAGGAAATTACCGTATATAACCGCGTATAAGTCGAGAAATTTAGCGCAAAAGATGAAGTTGAAAATTAGAGGATCGACTTATACGCAGGGCAGAATGTCCGAAAATTTTTCCCTAACAACTCTTGGGAAAAAAATACGACTAACAACCGCTAATTTCGAGCACTGCAAGGAACCCTTTTTTCAGTGCGAAGAGGTCTGAGCTTTAAGAGGAAAATCATCTGAGAAAAGCAGCACATCAGAACAGAAAGCGTTTCAAATATTAAAGATTGAAAATAAATCTGAAAATACTTTTACTTCTTATATATCGTTCCCCCTCCCTTATTACCAGGATCCTCAATTTTTGTCTAACCTAATTTCTGCCATCAACGTACATTTCGTAAACATGCCAACACAAAAACATGTGCCTCACAAAAAATTGCCTACCATGTTTGACATTTTAATTCTTTTGCATCCTGAAAATATTTTTATGATTTTGAAAGATTTAACATATTTTACTGTATGCTACTGTAACTCGACTCATTTAATTTGTTACATTAGTAATTTATTTATTAACATTATTTTAGTTGTTCATTCATAGTATATAAAGTTAACCGGGAAAAAAACAGTTTGACATCCCCTTAGATTTTTATAAAATTATGCCTCTTTTCTCTTTGTATGTATTTTTGATGAATCTCAAATGGTTTAATTTTTACAGCTTGTTAAAGTTTTGCAATTTTGCTGTTTTCATAATCTAATTTTGTAACTTTGGTGATCTTTAATTCATTGTTTCATTGATAGCTGTGATGTTTCTGGAAGTATCTAATTTTCGCAGAAATAAAAAGCACACAAGTTTTGAAAACTGAAAAAAAAAAAAAAAAATGAAGGGGAAGTTGAAGGAATAGCTCAGAATTTTAAATGTTTTTATTGTGATTAGCTTTGTCACAGGTTAAATGTAAATACCTTTTGTAACTTTGACTAAAGTGCTTCATTTAAATGCACCTGTAGAATTAGTCTATTTGTTCTTTATGTGCAAGACTTTTACTTCTTGATGTTTTTTATAGTTGAAATTTAAGGAATACTATGCTTTTAAAACAAACATTTTCTTATATAATATTTCTCAGGCCTGCTTTACTGTTACCATGCAAGAACTTTACTTCTTTATGAAATTCCATAATTTGCCCCTCATTTTAAAGCTTAATGTGTGCCAGCTATTGATGAAAAATGATCTATTCTTTTAAGCAATTCTTGAGCTGAGCGCCCATCTCTATCATAGATAAGGAAATATCCTGCTTGTAAGAATATTTTTTCGTAGAAAAATGGCTCTTCTCTATTTATCAGGCTTGACTATAATTCTAAATTCAGTATAACTTTGTCAACCTGGACAAAAGTATAAACTCTGAGGTAAGTCCTGGATTACAATAAAAATTGCTCAAATGAGTCCATTTAGAATCATGAATGTTGCCATTAGTAATTGTTAAATGTTTTATTTTCCAAAATCAGTGACAAAAATTAAAATGCACTGCTGGATAAAGTTATAAAAAAAGTTTATAATACTGCTTTACTCGTAGCTTAATTCTTTCCTTTCCAAAAAGCAAATTTTTTTTGTCCTTTGCTTCCTGAACACACATCAAAATTCCACGTGTGCTTTCCCCTCTCGGACACTCAAACAGCTCACAGGTAGCCCCACTCCTTAGACAAAAGACAGATGCAATTTCATGCTTCTCAATTTGGAAGAGAAGAGCATTTGGCTGGCCATGGCCATAACAGGAAGGAAATGTTTTGGCTATAACAAGAAGGATAGAGTTAACTCAGTTTAATGTTATTTTATTAAAATGTGTGGTAGATTGAAACTATTGTATGCCATTCCATTTATAATGTTTTTTTTCTTAAAATAAATATTTAAAAAAAACTTCAAATTGAGAAAATTTTATGATTTTTTAAACATATGCATTTATTTAAGCAGTGAGATCAGTGTGTAAAGAAATTTTTTATGAGTTTGTTTTGAAAACAGTTGGGAGAATCCTGTGCCCTATCGCAAATTCTGAACAAAGATAATTAACATTAGCTATATACTGGGGCATGCTACCCTCCACTAGTGCACCTGTAATATGAGTGGCCATTCACTGACAAGGTTGTGAACCCCAAATGTAAATTAATAATCTTTAGTTTTTAAATCCTTTTTTTAGTCCTTGTGCCGCAGTTTTATATTTATATACTGGTGTGTGTGCTAATTTGGTTCTTTTCCATCAAACAGCTTAAAACAAAGTGTAATACTGTATACTACTTCTACTTAAGGTGTCTTATGTTCTAAAATTCAAAAGAGATTTTCTTGGTCACTGTGGAATGCTACTGAGAAAAGTAAGGACGATGTATTTGTATGTTGCTGAAGGCAGCTGTGAAAAATTTTCTTTTTAATTCCAGAATTCATATTTTATCTGGTATAAGACCAAAAAATGTTGATGAAAACTACTTGGAGGAAATCTTTGTCGACAGATTTCAACGCATCAGCGAAGTGCTTGATGAGGTAAGAAATTTTTCAGTGCAGTCCTTAAGAACTTACTTAAAAGTTTTCTTTCAACACAAGGTAATTTGCATGTGTTTTGTATCGTAAAATTCCGAGAGTAAACCCCCTATTTTCAAAACCAAATTGCTGAATTTTAGGTAGAAGGTTATGATTAAGATTTTTTTTTAAATCATCCTATAATTGTTAACAATAGTTAATATTAATACTAAGCAGGAATTATAAATTAATTAATGAGAACATATTATAATTTTCTAATAGTAATAGCGCTATCGTTTTTTTACTGAAAAAAGAATTTAACACTTTAAGTTGATGAAACCCCTATTATAGCACTTGAAATTCACAATATTCATAATGTAATAAGATTACAAGAAAGGAAAAGCAAAAGTTTTGTGTTGCTGCAGAGTAGAAGGGGGTATCGCAACCTCGGCAGCAAATTCATTACAAAGATCCAAATTTCGAAAATGTCTTTCACAGAACTCACGATAGTAAAAACTAACCAACTCATACACAATTTCGTACATTATGCATTTGTGATACTTATATACATTCATTCACTTTATTTCTCCTTTAGAAATGGTTATTTCATACTTTTGCGCAAACTTTTCAGCAATGCATTTTCACAATGTTGTCAGGTTCGAAAATAGTTCATTTTCCACCTATTAAAATAAAAATGTCTGTTTCAAAATAATTAAAAAGAAGTTCAATCATGTAAGTTTCTTTTGTAAAAGTATGAAAAAAAAGAGAAGGCGTCTAGACAAAGTGTAAAGAATAAATCAGTAAAACCCTATTTTATAAACATTATTTACAAGAAAAGTTTACAAATACCTTTGTGCTAAAGATGTACAGAAAATAAACAACGTTACAATGCACAAATGAGCAGGGATACTGCAGACACGTGTTTCGGCGTTACAAGGAACGCCTTTATCAATGCAAAAAAGTTGTGAGCTTATGGATGCACAAACATCGACAAAAGTCGGATGTTTGTGCATCCATAAGCTCACAACTTTTTTGCATTGATAAAGGCGTTCCTTGTAACGCCGAAACACGTGTCTGCAGTATCCCTGCTCATTTGTGCATTGTAACGTTGTTTATTTTCTGTACATTATTTACAAGGTTTTTAATTTGAATCGGTTTGCTTTTAGTTACTTTTTTTGGAAAAAGAAAGTTTGCTCATAGAGGAAGAAACTTAAACTAAAAAAATTTCGGCCAAGTGCAGCTGAAAATGTTCACTAGGGTGGTCACAAGTAACATGGGGAAAATTTTTTTTCAACTAATCTTTTGCGGCACCCCCCTAAAATGTGCCAATGGGCTAGAAAATGAGATTTGCAAAGTTTTAGCTTAATCGGATAATATTAACACGTGCCGCAAAGAGGGTAAAGTTAAGAAAAACAGCGATTTTTAGCCAAAAATTGTAGTTTTTACTCTGTAAAACCAAAACTACTGATCCTAGAAGCTTTATTTTAGTCTCATTTTGTAGGAAATTTTATTTTCTTTAAGTCTAATCTTATTTAAAGTTTCGAAAAAAATGATTAAATATTTTTCAGAATTTTCACAAGTCAGGCTGCAACGCAAATCCTCGAAATTGCAAGTAACATGGGGAAATTTTTTTTTCAAATAATCTTTTGAGGCACCCCCCTAAAATGTGCCAATAGACTAGAAAATGAGATTTGAAAAGTTTTAGCTTAATCGGATAATATTAACACGTGCCTCAAAGTGGGTAAAGTTACGAAAAACAGTGAATTTTTAGCCAAAAATCGTAGTTTTTCCTCTGTAAAACCAAAACTACTCATCTTAGAAACTTTATTTTGGTCTCATTTTGTAGGAAATTTTATTCTCGTTAAGTGCTATCCCATTTATTTTTACTATCATGTCCAAAGTATTTATTTGGCATGTTTCAGGTTAAATCGTAGAGTATATCCAAAATAAGAAATTTTCATGCAAAAACCTAAAAGCATTACAATATTCAAATTCATTTATTTGCTTATTGTTGGATTTACTTTGGCAATTAAAAAAGGGGTATTTTCGCGCTACTTTAGAAATAAATTAAACAAATTTCTGTTAAAATAGAGGAATTAAGGGGTTAAGACGGAAAGCAGAGTTAAAATGACAATAAAAGCTTTAATGCACCTTTATACTTATACTGTTAAATTATATAACATCATTTTATTACTCTTTACATACAAATTAAGTTGCTGATAGCTTGAATGGGATACCTTTTGATAAATGAGGAAACTGTGCCTGCAAAAAGACAGTAAATAGTTTAATGATGTTTCATGACACAGCTGAAAGAGGTGTAAAATTAATTGCAGGCTTCAGTTCTTGACGAAAGACAAAGAGCAACGGTAGCTTTTATTACAAGTTAATGCTGTATGCTAAATGCAAGCACAGTTTCCTCATTTATCAAAAGGTATCCCATTCAAGCCATCAGCAACTTAATTTGTATGTAAAGAGTAGTAAAATGATGTTATATAATTTAACAGTATAAGTATAAAGGTGCATTAAAGCTTTTATTGTCATTTTAACTCTGCTTTCCGTCTTAACCCCTTAATTCCTATATTTTAACAGAAATTTGTTTAATTTATTTCTAAAGTAGCGCGAAAATACCCCTTTTTTAATTGCCAAAGTAAATCCAACAATAAGCAAATAAATGAATTTGAATATTGTAATGCTTTTAGGTTTTTGCATGAAAATTTCTTATTTTGGATATACTCTACGATTTAACCTGAAACATGCCAAATAAATACTTTGGACATGATAGTAAAAATAAATGGGATAGCACTTAACGAGAATAAAATTTCCTACAAAATGAGACCAAAATAAAGTTTCTAAGATGAGTAGTTTTGGTTTTACAGAGGAAAAACTACGATTTTTGGCTAAAAATTCACTGTTTTTCGTAACTTTACCCACTTTGAGGCACGTGTTAATATTATCCGATTAAGCTAAAACTTTTCAAATCTCATTTTCTAGTCTATTGGCACATTTTAGGGGGGTGCCTCAAAAGATTAGTTGAAAAAAAAATTTCCCCATGTTACTTGCAATTTCGAGGATTTGCGTTGCAGCCTGACTTGTGAAAATTCTGAAAAATATTTAATCATTTTTTTCGAAACTTTAAATAAGATTAGACTTAAAGAAAATAAAATTTCCTACAAAATGAGACCAAAATAAAGCTTCTAGGATCAGTAGTTTTGGTTTTACAGAGTAAAAACTACAATTTTTGGCTGAAAAACGCTGTTTTTCTTAACTTTACCCTCTTTGCGGCACGTGTTAATATTATCCGATTAAGCTAAAACTTTGCAAATCTCATTTTCTAGCTCATTGGCACATTTTAGGGGGGTGCCGCAAAAGAAATTCGAAAATTGTTTTTTTGTGACCACCCTAATGTTCACCCCTTTCTTTTTTAGGAAAGGAAAATAATCAGAAAAAAATAAGGAAAGGGGTGTATATTCTGTATTAGAGTGATTTCACTTTTGACAAAATTAGGAGAGGGGGGAGGAGACACTTTTGACAAAATTAGGAGAGGTAGCCCATCATTAATTGATGGGAGGGGGCTACTTTCAGAATTTCACGCTACATAAATTAAATCAAATATTTACTTCTATAGTTTTGTAATCATCCCAGTGTTGCTACTCTTCTTTTTTTCTTACATTTCCCATAAGCAGAAATTTTCTAGCCAGTCTGCGACACTGATTCCGGCAGTTGGAAATAATCTGCAGCAATTTTATTAGTTT